>JANHFO010019250.1:0-12217 GCA_032468095.1 Pareas carinatus | reverse complement strand
AGATAGATAGATAGATAGATAGATAGATAGATAGATAGATAGATAGATAGATAGATAGATAGATACATACATACATACATACATACATAGGTCTTGGGTGCGTCTAGCGGTGTGCGGGCGAGCATTGTTGTGAACCAACCCCACACCGGAAGTCAGCATGCCCCGGATGCTTGTGTCGGTTGCGTCAGACCGCTTCAACAACGTCCCCAGGGTCACGCGATTGTTTTTTTGCGACAAACAAAGCCAACGGGGATCACAGGTTCACTTAACAACCGCGTTACTAACTGAACAAATGCAGTGATCCACTTAACAACCGTGACAAGAAAAGCCGTAAAACGGGGCAAAACTCCCTTAACAAATGCCTCGCTTAGCGACATAAATTTTGGGCCCCGTTGTGCTCGTCGGTCGAGGTCCACCAGTATTATGGGCCTTCATGCCCTCGGCGGCTACTGCTCCGCTCCCCAGCAACCGCCTCCTGCCTCTTTGAAATACCGCGGCCATCCTGGAGAATTTACAACCCCTCCAGACCAGGCATGACTAAAACGCTTCCCTTGGACGCCTGTAGAATTCACCACAGATGGCTCCTGGCGGAGATTTATAATTGCCCTTTTAGGCAGAGGAGCTGCAGAAACCGGAGGCTTCCCTTTTGCAGCAGAATCGCCCAGGGACAACCAGCCCGTGCGCTCACTGAAAGCCCCAGTTGCCGATCCCTGAAAAAAGGGTGCGAGCCGGTGGCAAGATCGAGAACTAATAAGGAGCCTAATAACACCGAGCGCAGACACACGTGGCCATCTTTCAGTTGTCAGCCGCGAATGTGAGCCGGGCTCAGTCCACTAGCTTACTCACCGGGGGAGAAGAGCTCGCTCAGCTGAGCACCCCAGAGACGCTGGAGATATGAAACCAACTCAGCTTGGGAACAAAGATGGAAAGCTGGAGGAAGTCCAGCAGAAATAAACACGTTCTAATCGCCTGTTCCTAGCAGGATAGCGTTTCAGGGGGTACTTGGGAAAACGCGAGCGAGCAGCTGCACGTCCCTCAGTTCTCTGGGGAGCAGCCCGTCTCTGCCAGTCGACTCCGTGCCAGAAACGGGAGAGACCTCTGCCCTGAGGATCTCAGAATTGGAATCAGAGCTTATTCTCGGCAGGTGTGTCTCCGGTGCACATTCTCTATACCCACCTACATACACCAAACAGACTGTGATTGCGACCCTAAAATGCATTCATTTTAGGATCGCAATCACAAGACCCTCGTTGGACACAACCCACACCTGACCCATCGCTAGACCCTCACCAGAGGTGACCCTCTCATCATCACAAGACCTGCTGACCACAAAAAGCCCTTACAGGTTGGAAGAACCCCAACACGGACATCCTCTGAAGACGCGACCTCGCCTGGTCTGGAAGCATTCAGAAAACAGTCCACAATCTTACACACTTTTTGTGTCACAGAAACCTTACCTATTTTACCTGTCAACATTTCAAACTATGCTGGCGAAGGGGAAGCAGAGATCTCCCAACTCCCCAATTCTGTCACTGTATCACAGACACACAATTCCTGAGCACACAGATCCCTGCCACTGTCCACATCTGAGAAGCAATGAGTCAACTTATGAGGAGATCTGGAGAACAGTCGAAAAAGCCGCCCCCAGTTTTACGAAAGAGCGGTCCGAATTTGCCTCATGATTATCTAGACCTAAATTCTGTACCCGCTAGGGATTATTATTTCTTTATTCTCACTTTCGTGAGCTTCAAAACAGCCTCATAAACACTTTATTTTTACTGAATTGGATCCCAGAGGAGTCGAGAACGCCATTCTTATCAAAGATGGGCATGGAAATTTAATTGCTCTTGACACATGTTGATGATGCTGGCAGGGCCTCAATCGTGTCCAATTCTTGGCGATTCCATGGACCGGCTTCCCTACACCGTTTCCAATCTTGAACAGCTCCTTTTGAGTCGTTTTATGCTCTGGCAGGTGCCAGCTTTGATGCTGTCCAGCCGCTGTGGGTTTTTGGGCAGCTTACTTTCCTTTTATCACTGATCATTCCAAGCTTGACAGTTTTTTCCCCCAACGAGTTTGATCACGTGGCGTGGCTGAAATAAGTAAGGCAGAATTGACACAGTACTGCCTTGACACGTTTTTTGTTCGACTCCTTGCAGCCCCATGGGCCACAGCCCGCCAGGCCTCTCCGTCCCTCGCTGCCTCCCGCTGTCTGCCCAAACGCATGCCTGTCGCATCGGTGGCGCCATCCAGCCATCTCCTCTCCCGTCCCCGTCTCCTCCTTCGGCCTCCCGTCTTTCCCAGCACCACGGCCTTCTCCAAGGAGTCCTCTCTTCTCATGAGGTGCCCAAAATATCTGAGTCTTGGCGTCATCCTTTGTCCTTCCAAGGAATGGTCCAGGGCAGATTCAATCCAGGACGGACCGACTGGATCGCCTTGCAGTCCGAGGGACTCTCCGGAGTCGTCTTGTCCAGCACCGCAACTCAAAGGCCTCGGTTCTTCTTCCACGTTCAGCCTCCCTTGTAGCCCGACTCTCACAGCCCTACCTGGCCGCTGTGAAGACTGCAGCTTTGACTATGCAGATCTTGGTTGACAAAGCGATGATATCTTTGCTTTTTGATAATGCCGTCCACGTTTGTCATAGCTTTCCTCCCGAGGAAGGAGTTTCCTGGCTACAGTCACCGTCTGCAGCAATTTTAGAGCCCAAGAAAACGAAGTCTGTCACTGCTTCCGTTTCTTCCCCTTCGATTTGCCAGGGAGGGATGGGGCAGGGTGCCGTGATCTTAGTTGTTTTTTTTTTTAATGTTGAGCTTCAATCCAACTTTCGCACTCTCCTCTTGACACCTTGCTGAAGTTTAAAAACGCTGTAAAGAGTTTGTGGTTCCGCGAAAGCCCCATTAATCTTTATCAATTTCACTAGATGTTCAGCAAGTATTGGATTGCTTACCTGAATGACTCGCTGATCTACTTTGAAAAACTCAATTGCTCACATCAAATAGGTTCACATTGTACTTAGGTGATTCCCAACAACGCAACTTGCACGCCAAATTGAGAAAATGCGCTGGCTTGGGTTATCCTGGCCCTTCTGTTTTCCCTCAAAGGCATCCAGGAGGAGCCTGCTGAAGTGAAATGAATCCCATTCATCTTCCCAGGCCCTCCACGCTCTCAGAGATGTGCAGCGTTTTCTGCCGCTCGCCAACATTTGTCATAATTTTATTCCTGCTTTTGCAATGTGCGCCAACCCCCCCTTATTCGTCTTACAAATGGATTTCTGACACTGAGCAGGTTTTTCCCTCGCGAAAGAAAAACCTTTTCCTAAAATAAAAGCTTTTTGTATAAATATCATTTCTCTTTGTGAGTGTCGTTTTTGTGAGATACCTTTGACATGCAAAAAACTCCTGCGCTGATTTTAGCCACATTTTAGAGAAACAAAGACTGCACAAATAAACAAAACGTTCACCTTTGGTGGCATTTACCAGATGGGACTGAAGTTTGGAACAGCAAGATATATTTTCTACTTTGCCAATATCTGTTAAGACAGACTTTGAGTAATTTATGCACATGCTGAAATAAAACCAAAGATGAAAGCCTCCTTGAATGCATATGTGTTAATATGAATGGGAAAAAAAGAATGATGGTGCTGTATATTACAGTATAATACAGTGTATTACAGGCCACCCAACCAAGCAGAAAAAAATAGATGAAATCCAAGAAGAAGACTCTCTGATAAACAGAAAGGCAAAAAGGATGTAAGTATGAAACATGGAAAGAGGGACCCATAACTAAGGCAGAAAACCAGCATACAGCCTAAATACGCAGAGATGGAGTCAGGAATGCTGAGGTTCAGGATGAACTAAGGCGTGCAACAAATGTTTATTTCAACGTGGAAGAAAATATAAAAAATTCAAGAAAACAATCGGTCCACTAGTGGGAGAAGATGGAAAGGAAGTGACGGGCCTCAGGGAGAAAGCACAGCTGCTTAATTCATTCTTTTGCATCAGCCTTCATGCCGAAGGGGGAAAATAGCCCAACCTACCAAAAACAGAACGGCAAAAGACGGACTAGGAATACAAATCGATTTCCGGCGTGCCATAAAATCCTATCTCTTTCGGCTCTTGGATGCTAAACTCCCACTTCGGTTGGCCAACCTCATGCGATCCAGTTTTGAAACTGAAAGGGCAAATGCCACCTTGGAGCGATCCTGTCACTGCCGTATGACCTACCAGGAAGACAGCTGGCTCAATCCCAAGGCTTGTTCATTCTTCATTCGTGTGTCAGCAGGCCGACCACTTACGCCTGTTCCAGAAGCTTCCTGGTTTACCCTGGGAACTCCAGAATAATCTCTCCAGAACCACTCACCTTGCAAAAGCTCCTTGCAAATAAAGTCTGACCATCCTCATCAGGAAGCCCTCTCTGGTGCTGTTAGATTCCTACCACGTATCATTCCTACCACGTACTTGCTTTCGTTTCTTTCCTCAGACTCATGAAACATCAGTCTGAATGAAAATTTGACTTGCGGCAGATTTGTTCAGGATTATTTTGAGGGTATGTGTGTGTGTGTGTGTTCCTGAGAGCACTTCCATTCTAGATCGTTCTGTTGAAAACATCCATCCTAAGTGAGACGAGTAAAAAGGAACAATTTCAAAACTCAACAATAAAGGCTCCCCAGGGGCCCTTTCAGGTATTTTGCCATCTTCTGAAATATTGCTGAAATCACGCCTCCCCCCCCTCAAATGATTAGCCGCGGATTTCAGAGCCATTTTCATCCCGCTCTCCAAAGGCTTGCTGGTTTTAGGCGCGTGATGGATGTCACATCCAGCCTTCCGTTTGTCTCCCGCTCCATCGTGCAGACGGATAAAATAAAAACGATTCTCTAGAAATGGAGCGCGCTTACAAAGTGAAAACTTCGGTTCCCAATTATGTCAGCGTGGCATATCATTCTCACCTTTCTTTAAAGCTTATTGGGGATTATTCTTGTGAGCGGTAATGAGCATCCTGGACACGTGGCGACATTTTTGCCAGAATGGATTTCGAGAGCTTTTGAATGGTCAAAGAGATCAAAGACGTTTTCAGCCTGTCCTGGAAATAAATGAATTAGCATGACTTCTGTTGATAACTTTCCCCCCTCATTCTCCTTATTTTGTCATCTTCAGATTTTCCAGCCTTTGTAAGGACCTTTCTATTCTGAGAAATATAAGTTAGCACTCTCACTGTCATTTGTTTTTTAAAAAAGAATGAGACAACCAAACGGACGACTTAGTTTCGCTCCCCTACTTAGCATAAGCAATTATGATACAAGAGTTTTTGTCACTGTTGTCACTGTATTTTCTCCTCGGTCGATGATTAATGTAAGGAAAAACAATTGTGGAAATTCACTAGAAGAATAATATGTGGTGAAATAAGAACCGACTTTGCCACCGGAGTTCAAAAGAACTGAATCCAATTGTAGCATAAGCAATCAAGTGCTTTGTTTTCACAATTAAAATCGCAGAAACCTACGGCTGGAAGGGACCTTGGGGGTTTTCTGGCTCAACCTAGGGGAGAACCCCTCAGACGCGTCGGAGACAAAATGGCTGCCAGCCTTTTTGGAAAACCACCAGCAATGGGCCATGTCAGCCCTTAATCGCCCCTGCAGTCAGAAAACTCCTCCTTGTCTCAAGCTAAAGCTTCCACCCATTGGACCTTGACCTACCCGCCCCACAGAATCTATGGGGAATAATTCAACAGGCTCTTCCCTGCGAAAGTCCTTCAGAGATTGAAAGACTGCGATCACGCCTTCCTTTAGTCATCTCCTCTTTGGGCTAAACAGGCCCAGCTAAAGGAGAGATACACACAGAGAAAGAGGAGCGTTACTTTTTTTTAAAAAAAATTGTATTTTATTTGTATGACAATAACTTGTTGCTTAGATCTTAAAATATAAAATAGTTGTGTCCTTTAGCATCCTAGTTTGATTTGCAGATGGATTATTAGTATTCTATGACTGTTCAAATATAGACTATCTCAAACCTATAAAAAAAGCAATAGTATGGCATGCTGAGTGAGTTTTGTGACGTGCTTTGCCACAAATGTTTTGATATGTGACAGGATGAAATGTTTTGCGACATGTTTGTACTTTATAATATGATGACACAAAAAATGTACTTCATGATTATGAATGCCCCTAATATGCACATGACATAATGAATGTACCTTATGGTTATGAACGTATCTTATGATTGTAATCAATTATAGCCTGTATGGAAGCCTAGAGCATGTGCCTCAGAGACAAATTCCTTGTGTGTCCTTGGCCAATAAATTCTAAATTCTAAATTCTAAAAGAATGAATAGCTTTTGGGCAGTGCCCAAAGGTAGCCTGGACAGAACGCAATACAACTAAACAACACAGAATAGGCTCGGTGCTTAGTTAGGAGATCAAGGAAATAATGAGCTAGACTGGCAATTAAAAAAAACTGCCCTGGGTGGGGGCATTTTTAGAATCCAAGATTTTCATCCAGATACTTCTGATCCCAGAAAAGGACGGTGGCAAACAGCTTCTGAAGCACTGCCCAGAAATCCACACGGATGTCTTCACGCAGTTCTTTGGCACACTGATGGGCGAGGCAGCACTTTAAAATTCTTTCACTATTGATCAACGCTGTGTTTTTCTTATGGATGACTTGCGCTGCTCTTCTCCAGCTTGGGTTTATCCAGATGAGCTGAGAAGTTGTCCTTTCAGGACTGTTCCTGCAAAACGGCAGAGAGGCCGGCTCTTCCCCAGTCAAGCAGGTTATATGCCCAACCCTGGATTAAGAAAATAATAATAACCACAGAGTTGGAAGGGACCTTGTAGGTCATCTAGTCCAGCCCCCTGCTCAAGCAGGAGACTCTAGACCGTTTCTCACGAGTGGCAGCCTCGTCTCTCCTTGAAAGCTTCCAGCACCCACTTGAAGCACCGAAGGCAAGCTGTTCCTTTGGTTGACTGTTCTCCCAGTCGGGAAATTTCTTCCTGTTCCTAGGCTGAATCTCTCCCTGATCAGTTTCCACCCATTGTTCCTTGTCTGGCCTTCGGGGGGCTTTGGGAAATAGGCTGACCCCCCCTCCTCTTTGTGGCACCCCCTGAAATACTGAAAGACTGCTAGCACGGCCCCCACGCCCCCTCTCTTCACTAGACTAGCCATGCCCGGTTCTTGCAACCTGTTCTTCCTATGTTTTAGCCTCCGTTCCCTCATCCTCTTGACTGCTCTTCTCTGCCCACTTTCTGGGGTCTCGACATATAGTGTGATGACACCAAAACTGGATGCTGTATTCCAGGTGTGGCCTTACTAAGGCTATACAGGGTGATATTAGTACCTCACGTGATCTTGGCCTCTACAAAGTCTCAGTCTTGCCTGGATCCAGTTCACACACACTCACACACTCTCTCCCAGAAGAGAGAAATCACTGCATCCCTTCAACGATTGAGGACTTTCAACCCTCTCCTTGGCTTCAGTTGTAACTGGGAGAAAGAAAGGGAAGGTCAACAGGACAGCTGGTTCTCAACATACGACCACAATCAAGCCTGGCCAATTGGGATTGTAAGTCGTGATGTTTGTAAAGGAGATCCTCACACGACCAGCCTGACTGTTCAGGGAATTAGGGGGGGGGGTAAAGTCATAAAGCGAACACGGAGGTCGTTTAAGTGACCCCCCCCCCACACACGTAGAAGCCGAGGGTCGGTTCTCTTCAGCCGCACGGTCTAATTTGGATGAGAAAGCTTCACTTCGACACACGCTCGCTCTCGGCTTATCCTGGGGGTCCTTCCCCCCCCGCCCAATCCTTGTCAAGCTCTCCCTTTGGCATCAGCCTGAGCTTCAGCAAGACCTTAAGTGTTGCTGAAAGAGGGAACAAACGTGACTGTCACATTTGGAAATGCAGAGCCAAAGTGTGCCTTGTTTGCTGAGTGATTCGTTTTGATGGCTATCTTGGGGCTGTCAGCTAGACAACACGGACAGCCGCCGAGGGAGGTCGCCGAGGAGGCACCTAAGCGGGCCTGCAAGGCTGTCCGGCGTGACGGCCCTTCAGGAGATTCACGCCTGCTACGAAGAAAGAGGGGAGCCAGGAAGGGGGAAGGGCTCGCTTCCTTTTAACCCCTCCCGGGCTCTCGAAGCCTTAGCAGAATAACAGAACGACGGAGTTGGGAGGGGCCTTGAGAGGTCTTCTAGTCCAGCCCCCTGCTCAGAGCATCCACAGCTTCTGGAGGCAAGCCGTTCCGCTGATGAACTGTCAGGAAATCTCTCCTAAATTCTAGGTTGCTTCTCTCCTTGATTTGTTTCCATCCGTGGCTCCTTGTCCTGGCTTCAGGGGCTTTGGGGAATAGCCTGACCCCCCTCTTCTGTGTGGCAACCCCCTTGATTCACGTCTAGGAAAGGACAAAACGCGATCGCAATGGGAAGACAAGAGCGCTCCTGCAACTCAACCCCTTCTTCCCTAGATGCTCCAACATCTGGTTTCGAAATGATAGGACGACTCAAGGCGAGGAGAGTCTTGGCAAGGGGGAAAATGCATTTGGTAATCTGGGAAACTCAGATCCGGCTTGGATCGACTGTCTTCTGCTCGACTTTTTAGCAAGCCACACCTTTGTCACAAAACGGTGTCAAGGACCGTCCCTTGCGCGAAAGATTTGGGCCGAGGCGGGGCTGACAATACGCGGCGCTGAAGGGGCATTCCCTGTTTTAGTGGTGCAGCACCTCGGACAGCGCCCGGTGGAAAGCTCCTTCGGCGGCCAGACTCAGAGGGGGGCTGGAATTCGGAAGCCCCCCAGGACGATCCGCGATCCCTTGCAGCTGAATCTGAGATCCAAAAGCATCCACTTTCCAGAGGGGTTAAAGGCGCCAGGCTAGAAGGAAGCAGGGTGGATGTCTATACGTTGAATGTTAATGGCGCTTCCTTTTTTCTTTCTGCACCCAACGGTTGTAAGGGTGAAAAATGGCCATCGATCCCTTTTTTCGGTGCCGCTGTAGCTTCGGACGGTCACTAAGTGAACCGCTGTAAGTTGAGGACTATAATATTCACCTGCGAGCTGGTTTCTTTCCATTTTCTATAGCTCAGGGATTCTCCTCCTTCGTGAAATCTTGGAGGGGGTGGTGAACTAATAGCACCCCCTCTACGAAGTGATCGCAGAGGGAAAACAAGCCGAGGGGGGGATGGACGAGGATAGAAAGACGTGGCCGGGATCGAAGGAAGCGGGAGTCCTCCACGGATCCTTTTGGAACCAAAAAAAGGATGGATCGCCACACCAGCCTTCATGTGGGGCATCAGAGGAGCGAAATGGGGAGCCAGGTGAGATCGACCAATGCCAGCGGCAGCGAACAGCTCGGCCGTTGCCCGATTAACTTTCCAAAATCCATAAGAAGAACGACAGGACAAGACAGGACTAGACAGGGTGCAGGTAAGCAGCTTCTAAAAGATAAGCCAAAACATCCACCATGCAAGAAGTTTAAGAAAAATCATTTTCTTCTCTGAACTTACGAGAGAGAGAGAGAGAGAGAGAGAGAGAGAGAGAGAGAGAGAGAGAGAGAGAGAGAGAGAGAGAGAGAGATTTTCTGAAAAAGGAAAGTTAATGATCCAGTTAACAACTGGTCAAAAAGTTTAGCCCAGCTTTGGTTGAGTCTTCATTCATTTATTTATTGCAGTTATGCCTCACCTTTCCTAGAAGGAGCTAATTCCACTTTCAGGTGGTGTAATATTAAAAAATCAATTTTAATTAAAATCAAAGGCTATTCCTGAAAGACTGTCCATCCTGGGCAAAAAAAGAGGAAAAGATATATGTGCGTTTGCTGCCCGTCCAGGTAATGTATCTGGACAAGTGAGAAGATTGTATGCCCAGAAATGAATTAACACGAACGACCCTTCTGGGCTGCAACAGACGCATCCAGAGCGCCTCTGAATTAGCAAAGGGAGATAAAGCTGAAATGTGCATCCTTGCTTTTTAGAACAGTGTGCTGCCTCGGTGAGCATTCACCAAATTCGCACCGCACTAGACATTGCACCAAAGTGTGCTGTCCTGCTCACTCACATACACTCTCACACACTTAATGGTGGTTTAATGCAGAGTTCCCCAACCTTTGCACACCAGTGGGGGGGGGAGGGGATGGTTCTACATGTGTAGCGGGCAAGTCACGTGTGCAGCTCCAGTTGCATGAGTGGCAGGCAAATGCACCCACCGCTCGTGCAAATGGAGCATGTGAGTGGGGATGCACAAATATACGCACTTGCTAACCACTTCCACAGCATGGTTACAAAAGTCTCAAGGCTTGGCCGTGGGCCACAGCCCGGGGTTTGGGGACCCCTGGTTTATGAATATTCCCCAGCAATTCCCTTCACCAAAATCTCGGAATTGTCCCAATTAAGTCCAGCCACAAGCAGACCGATGCCAGCCCACAGGGCAATGGCCAAAGAGCCTACAAGGCACTTGAGAGACATGGGTAAACCCAGCAGGAAAAGTTAAATCCACAACACAAGAGGGTTCCTCCAAAAGGCAAGAAAAGTTCAGAGTTCACAAGGCACAATTCAGAGTCAAGGCACGGCCTCAACGAAAAGCAAGGCAGGAATCACAATGACCGCGAAACACACACCTAGGAAATGAGCATATTGTTCCCAGCACCACCACCGTCTGTCTGTCTGCTGTGCTCACGAGTAATCACGCTGACACAGCTACAAAATCAACGCATTCCCAGCATTGTCTCTATCCATTTGCTCTGCTAAATAGCCCATCAAGAGCAACAAGGCTGCCTCCTCACGAATAACCGGGCTGACCTTCACTGCTCCTGCCTTTTCTCTGCCCTACATGTTCTCGGATCAGGTGCAAAAGGCGGTTCCTCTTCCTCATCCCTGACAGGCTGCAGCTGCATGCTTTCCCCACCTGGAGCTTCAGGGCTGTCCTGCTGCAGTGTGCTTCAGCTAAATTGCTCTCAGCCGGCTCCTCCGAGCCATTGACTGACTTCCCTCCTGAGGTGCCTAGGACTGTTTCATCCTCCTCCTCTCAACTGACATTTGGAGCGGTATCTGGGGATGCGTCTGGGGGGGGTCATCACACAAAGGAAGCAAAGGGGGCAGAGCTAAGAGACCCAGCCACAAGTTCATCCGACTGACTTTGAGAAAACCTGAGGGAAGGCCTTGCAATGTTCTGTCGCATACTCTCCATCCAAGGAACACACAGTGTCTCCAGACCGGGGATCTTAAAATAGCAACCACAACTGCAACGCGGTGCATGAATACTGACCACGATACACGGGGAGCTCTCTCAGTAAGCTTTGTTGAAATGAAGGGGGCTTAAATCCTCAAATGGAGTGGCTTCGATCCAAGGGGGAAAACAATCTGATTTTCTGAATCCAACTGTCTTGAGACTACTAGCCGTTGATTAACTGACTGACAAAGTTCATCACAGACCAGTTCAAAATAAAAATAAGAATAAAAACACAAAACAGGATCAGAAAGTTACAACTGGCGTCAGGGAGCATGTCTAATTTTACAGGCTCCATTCAAGGAAACTTGGGTCAGACTGTTCTGATAGAGGTAACCGTGCATAAAAAGATCATAATTTCTGGTGTGCTTTACCAGGTTGCATCAACTCTTCAAAACTGCTACAGGGAGACTAGCGGGAATGTTTGGTTTCACTTAGTATAGGGGCTGCACAGACGAGCAGGGCTTTTCCCACTGGTGTGTTCCACGGGGAGCGAAAGCCTGCTGGGTACAACTCAACCACTGCCTGATACCAGATTTACTTATGTACGAGATTTACCTGCTACCTGACTTTAGCCACCTTATAACACTTACAAATTAAAACACGGTGCAAAGTTCGGTACTGCAATTAATTTTAAAACAGTAAAACCTGAAATCTGAATGAAGCCGGAAGAGGAAGGTGTCGCTCGGTGCCAAATCTGGGCTCTGGGGGGTGGGGGAGGGGGAATGATCCAAAACATCCCAACATTGGAACTGCTCCAAAAGTTCTTGGGCGCTTCATGCTGATGCCGGCGAGCATCAGCATGAACCAACACCACACCAGAAGTCAGTATGTCTCGAAGCTTGCGTCGCACCGCTTCGACGATGACCATGTGCTTCACGAGGCTGTTCCAGGGTGGTTTCATTCCCAAGAGGGAGATTTCTTTGCAGGAGGAATTTCAAACCTTGTAAGATGTTATGACAAGGGACTCCATTGGAATGGCGATGATGTCAAAAAGTCATATAAGGTTGTAGTTTT
>JANHFO010019098.1:0-12234 GCA_032468095.1 Pareas carinatus | reverse complement strand
ACACTCCAATCAGTGGTTTCAAAGCAGTCCTGCAGTTGACTGAGAGCACCCTCTGGCCAGATTTTAACCATTTTCATGACTCATTTTCTCACCCACACACGACATCCACGTCTGAAACTAGACAACGTGAATGTCACGTACCACCTGCCAGGTACCAGCGTACCACCAGTGGTACGCGTATTACAGGTTGAGAGTCCCTGACCTAGACTATGGAGAAGTAACAGGATAACAGAGTTGGAAGAGAACTTGTAAGTCACAACCTTTGAAGGCAACTTCTGTTCCACTGGTTGATGGTTCTCACTGTTAGGAAATTTCTTCTTATTTCTAGGCTGAATCTCTCCTTGATCAGTTTCCATCCGTTGTTCCTTGTCCGGCCTTCGGGGGCTTTGGAAAGTAGGTTGACGCCCCCCTCCTCTTTGTGGCAGCCCCTTAAGTATTGAAGCACTGCTGTCATGTCACCCATGGCCCTTCTCGTCACTAGACTAGCCGTGTTCTTGCAACCGTTCTTCATATGTTTTAGGCTCCTGTCCCGTACTCATTTCGTTGTTCGTTGTACAGAACACTCTAGAATCTCAACATCTTTTTTATAGTGTGGCGACCAAAACTGGAGTCCGTATTACAGGTGTAGTTTTACTACGGCTTTATAGAGTAGTACTAGTACCTCACATGATTTTGACTCGATCCTTCTGTTAATGCAATTTAGGATTGCATTGGCTTTTTTGGAAGCTGCAAATATTTAAGCAATTGTCCACCCTTTCTGTCTTGGAGGGATCCAAAAAGAGACAAAATAGAGCAGAGCCCAGCCTTCCCTGCAGGAAGAGGCCCTTTGGGTGCACACACCCGATCCCAAACAAGCCTGGACTAAAGTGATCTTAGTGAAGGGAAAAAGGACGGCTGCTGCTCTTCCACCATTAAGGGCTTGGGCTTGGAAGGGGACACCTGGGACCCAGCTCTCCTTCAGCCCGAGGTTCCCTGGGGCACTTGAGGGGAGGGGGCGCTGGACTGTGAAGGGGAGGTCTCTTCTGGGCCTTCCTAGGGCAATTTGGGGCCAGGCACCCCTTCCCAGCTCAGCGCATGCCAGAAGAGGGTTGTTGTGGGGGAAATTGGGGGAGGGAGTGCCTTGTTTGCCCTCCTGCTGCCTCCCACAAGAGATACTGACCAGCGACTGGACGATGGCATGGTTGGTGGCGTTCATGGAGGAGTTCAGGGGAAACACGCACTCTCCATCACAGTAGAACGCGGGGTAACTCTGGGGGGCAATCACCCAGTCCTGGGGGAGGATAAGAAGGTCAGTCTCCCTGGCAGCTCAAGGGAAAGTGGCAGGTGGGCCAGGCCTGCATAGTTTGCCAATTTCCTGAATCATCTGATCCCAGAAGTAGAAGTGGTGGGGGCTCCCTCCCTGGAGGTTTTCAAGAAGAGACTGGACAGCTATTGGTCTGGAATGGTCTAGGGTCTCCTGCTAGAGCGGAGGGCTGGACTAGGAGACCTCCAAAGGGCCTTCCAACCCTATTGTTCTATGTTCCAGACTTGGGGTGGGCGGGGAGGTTAGCATGTTACTTTCACTCCCAAAAGGCCAACCTTCAAGCTGAGTAGATCAGGCAGAGTTGCCACAGGTGCTTTCCTCTTTGACGGAGGAACAGGTTCATTTCTCTGAAACGCCCTCTGGCTTTCGCACTCTCACACTCTATGCCAGGCGAAAGCCCTTGTGCCCCAAGTGGCAAAGCCTGGGGGCAGGGGGGGCAGAGGTGCCTGCCCCCACAGTTAATTTTTTCTGGGGAATTAAGAACAAAGTTAAAAATGGTTACCAGCCAATCAAAGTCCTGAAACTTGACGTTCAGTTCATGCCTTCTGCAGATCTGGCTGTGCTCAGAAACATAGGCATCATCTAAGGAAGGAAAAAGAGGTGGGCTCTGGCTATTATGGAGCTCCGCAACCGATGCTCCATGGCGGGATCTCCAGCCTTTTGGTGTCGGGAAGGAGAAGGCATCCCACGGCACCACTCCCCAGGCCTCGCCACAATCCCTATGGCTTGGGCACTCAGCTCCCCTGCCCACAGCCTTGCCCTGCTAGTTCTTAGCCCCAGCTCTGTGGCCCTAAGTGTGGCCCCTTCCTGCCCACGGCTGCTCTCCTGTGAGCCAGACCTCCTGAGTCGTGGCACTCTGGCCTCAAGGGCTGCACGTGGGAGGCCTTCCTGGGCCACGGAGCTCTCCAAAGGAGCAGCAGATTCATAGAGCCGGAGGCCAGGATTGGCTCTGCAACCTCTCAGACCCCCAGGAGGGTCACGAGAGTCGCTCTGGGAGTTTGCGTCCAGGCCGGCTCTTCTTCTCTTTGCCCACAGCCAAAGAGTGGCTGCCTGCCAGAGGCGCTCAGATGAGAGCTGCTAGCAGGCAGAGCATGGCCCACCTGCATGCCAGGAAAATGGCTGCTGTCAACTTTCTTCAGAATTGGGGAAGTTGACAGGTGCAAAACATCTGCACAGGATGCAGCTCCAGGGTGCCCAGAGTGAGGGCAGAACCATGTGACTGAGGCTGCATTTCTTTCTAAAGGCTTTGTGCATAAAAACACAAAAACCATTTTGACTTTTTTGACCAGACCAGACCAGACCATCACTTCTGTGTAGTCTGGTCAGCCAAATACCCCCCCCCATCCTTCTGCTTCTTACCAAAGAGCCCCGGGAGCCAGTTGGAGTGTGGGAAGGTGTAGGTCCTCCTATGCTGCGGCCGTCGCTTGGCCTGCTTGGCTGCTCGTGGGAGCCTGACCTGGTTTTCGCTCTCCTGGAGAAAGGTCACCACGAAGGGCTGCTTGGAACGAGGTCCGTGGCGACCCAAAAGGCCGGCCAGACCCGGGTCCACACTCTCTCCTGCAGAAGTCAAAGAATAAAGCCCAATAATTCTGCCAGCCAAACTAACAAGGGAGTTCCTTCGTGTGGGGAGCCTGGCATCCCTCCCAGCAGGACTCCCACACAGGGGGAGGGGGGCCGGAGCACCCAGTTGCAGGAAGAGGTATCGAAAACGCCCTCTGAATAAGCACAGGGCAGAGGGCGGTAGTGGTCACAGTGGGTGTGTGTGTCTCCTTCCCCCAAAGCATCTGTCTCTAGCACAAAACAAAGGGAAAGCGGAGTTTTTGCTGATCTGCCCTAAAATTGACTGGACCAAGGAATTCTTAAGGCCCTAGAATACTGTGAGACTGCCACATTCTGCTTTGCACAATCTCAGGACAAAGTATCCACAAAGATTGCAAGTCTAAAATTTAAAAAATAAGATGCTAGGAAGCAAGAATGAACTAATTGGATTGGACTTCAGCAGGAATCCCTTACGTTTTCTGAAAACATGACTGACAAAGAGCAGGAGACAGAAACTTCTAATTAATGCTGCAAGGAGCTAATGAATGCAAGGATAACAGCTATTTCTGAATAAAAATTGTAGAACTATCTTGGGAATGGGGGCCGACATGTGGATGATATAGTACTGTTTTAACTGCCTTGCAGAACATCCATTTAAATTAAATTCCTGGCTGATTGCAGAAAACCTCAGCATTAGGGAAGCAGCAGCTTTCGATATCTTCACATAGCAACATAATTGTCCGTTCCTTTAGATCAGCGGTGGCCAGCCTTTCCAACTCTGCCGACTGGCAGCAGCGGTTGCGGTGGCAGGGGGGAGGGAATGGTCCCATGTGGACTCATCTGCTGCTTGCGCAGACCAGTTCCCAACAGGCCATGGACTGGTACCGGTTCGGAGAACTGGGGCTGAGTACCCCTGCTATAGATGAGCCGACGTTTATACTTACCGAGTTGACATCTCCCTATTACCTGCAATACCCCACAGGTCCCTCCCTTCAAACAGGAATGACAGAAAACTAAAATGGACATTAGCCTTACCGTCCTCTGTCTCCACATAAAGCCTCAACCCCAAATTGTATTTCCGATTCAACAACCACTGGTTACTAGCAGCTGTGACGTCGAAGGTCAGCCATCCGTCCATGCCAGCCAGAGATTCCTGAAGATCTAAGAACATGAGCTCAGATTCCCTGGAGGGCCAGAAAGTACATCCCTTCAGGTTAAAGGGAAAGCAGTAAAACTGCTAGAGCCCATTGGCTCTTGAGAAGTTTAAGAAAGGAACCGAGCTGATCCCAGCCACCCTTCCCCGGCCCTTCCGGACTGAGACCCCGTCTCTTCCACTTGATGCCATCCAGCGGCAGGCCAGTGAAAAGACCCACCGTTCCCATCTTCCCACATAAATAAATAAATAAATAAATTCTTGAAGGGAAGCTGGTCAAGAAGCCAGGCTTGGCACAGGAAGGCTCTGGGCAGGACTGACCCATGGCACACCCATTTCCAGGAGGGCAAATAAACACGCAGTGACTCAGGCAATGGCACTTGAGGGGCCCAGTGCTCGTCCCCCGATTGAACATGGAAAGTTGAAAATGCCGAGGGCTGGTCTTCGACTTACTGCCACTCCTCTAGTGGCCATTCAAAGTTACAGTGGAACAAAAAAAAAGCGCGCTATGATGGCCTCTCACAAGTACAACCGTGGCAGCAACTGCAAAGTCATGTAATCAAAATTTGGACGCTTGGCCACGGTCATGACGGCTGGGTCCCCAGGTAGTAAGAGTGTATACCTTTTTTCCCCTATTGTGATGTCACGGAGCTTTAGCCCTGCCCCCTTTTGACATCACATCCAGTTTTGCGCTAGTCCTCAAACTTCCCATGATGCCGTTCACCAGACGTCCTGTGACGTCACATCCGGTTTTGTGATAGCCCTTCCCACTTCCCATAATGCCGTTCACCGGAAGTTCTATCACATCGATTTTGTGCTCGTCCTCCAACTTCCCATGATGTCGTTCACTGGAAGTCCTGTGATGTCACATAAGCAACCTCTGACCCTTAAACAACCCAGAGCCTTTTCTTAATTATGCAGATTTCTTAATTATGCAACAGAGAGGCCTCTGATTGGTTGCAGCTGAGAGGAAGTAGCTAGCAGTCCCAGAAACGCTTCCCATTGGCTGAAAATAACGCCCCTCTTTCTCCAAGAGAAAAACACAACCTCTGTGATAAGTGCTTAATCTTATATAGATAGATGATCCCTCCCCCTCCCTCCAAACTTTAAACAGGAAGGAGCCTTATTTATTATTTATTTATTATTTAGACTTATATACTGCTTAACAGTGCTTTACAGCCCTCTCTAAGCGGTTCACACAGTCAGCCGTATTGCCCCCAACAATCTGTGTCCTCATTTTACCGACCTCTGAAGGACGGAAGGCTGAGTCAACCTTGAGCTAGTGAGAATCAAACTGATGAACCTTCGATGGCTCATGGCAGGTGGCAGTCAGCAGAAACAGCCTGCAGTGCTGCTTTTAACCACTGCACCATCCTGGCTCTTAAAGATACCCCTCTCCCACCCTGCATGCCCCAAAGAGCTGCAGATCTTTAAATTTACATATACAGTAAATTATACAATAAACGCGAGGCGCGTGGGTTGATAGCCTTAAAGATAGTAGCATGGGGACATGCCCGTGCATGCCCCCAACTGTACAACAAGCAGCAAAGAGCTGATGCGTGGCCACCGGCTTTCAGTCCCTGATAAAAGGACCCCTCTTCGAGCGCTTGCGAATGTCAGGCTCTTTTTTAGGGGTAGGAGGTCTTTTAATACAGAAATGTCGCAGGGTGAAGGGGGTGATGATGGAAAAACAGCTCTTCAAGCACCAAAGAGGTGCAGAGTTAAAAAAATGTATAATCCATTTTATAATTATAAGAGTAGATGTAATATGATGGTCAAGATCTGCCATTATCGCTTCTGTCAAGTTCCAAATAGTGAGTGTAAATGAGCTGTAAACAGTTACCTAATACGGTTTTTGCGTTTATTTTTTATTCTATGTTTCAGAAAGAGTTATTCTGCAGAGTGGCAACATTTTGCAAGTTATCAGAGGTTGTGTCATAAAAATATTACACCACTGTCTAATGAGCTGCCTGAATAATGACAGGAAAGCTGACGGAATTGATGAAGCAGACCTTATTAAAAGCCTCTGTCCTAAAAATTTTATACCTCAAATAGTATGGGTTGTAGTTAATATTTTAGACAGGCTGAATCAACTGTGTTTCACATGTGACACGTTGGAGAAAATCAAATCCATTGTAAAAGCTTTTGGGAAGATGAAATCTCCACTAGAATTAATGACAAGGATACGTGATGAGACCCCTATGACTGTAAAGAGGTTGATATGTCAAAATGTATCAGAAATTAATTACAAGAATTTGTTAATTTGAATATTTTTTACAAATAAACATAATGTGTTGAAGCAACTGGAAGCTGTTGCAGTCCTTTAGTTTTGGGGAAAGGTTACTTAGAACTGATCATCAAGGGGTATCCACATCAGATACATGGACAAAGGAGGGGTGAGAATGTGGTGTGATTGAGTATGAAAAAAAGCACAACATAGCCACAAAGCTGGTCTGTCCGGCTCTGATAAGGCAGTGAGCCATTGTACAAGCGGCCGTGTTCAGTATAGGACCCCTCTTCAGGATGGAGGATAATTCTGTAAGTATATTTATAAGTATTTATTTATTTAAAAGAAATTGCACATCAAAGGCTCGTGAACTATATTTATAAAGTTTTGTTTTGTGTTTGCTAGGAGGTAACTGATTCTCAGTGTGTCAGAGCGTGTCAAGGTATCTTTCAAATAATAAGCAAATACATGGGAGGTGGTGGGACTGGGATGTAAGGATGAATCCTTTATGATTTAATATGTCTTTCAGAGCTTGAGAATGAGTCGGATGCTAGTTTTACAGGGTCTACTGATTCTCAATGTGTCAGAGGGTGTCAGGGTATTTTTCAAAAAATAAGTAAATACAGGGGTGGTGGCGTGAGTGGATAGTAAGGCTGACGCCTTTATGTTTTAATATGCCTTTCAGAGTTTGAGAATATCGAGGTCTTTGACAGTTTTACAGAGCCTACCAATTGTCAACGCATCAGAGTGTGCGAAGGTATGTTTCAAATAATAAATACTGTAAAAACAAGGAATGGGGCTTGCTGCAGGTTTGTTTCTGTTCAGCTGAATGGAATCCTTGTTGTCTGATCGTCTTAACATGTGCTTCAAATCATAAGGAAGGTGTCATTTTGCTAATTTTACATTGCCTACAGATTCCCAATGGTGTAGGTACATCAAGAACGGTTTGGGTTCACCGGTAGGAGGAGTGCTGCAAATCTAATTTCTGCTCTGAGGTTGTCATTCCTGATCAGAGAGTAGTGCTCAGGACACCCTTGGTCGTGACTCAAGTCAAAGCAGTATAAGGTATAGCCATTGTTAAACTCTTCACGATTGATTAGCAAAGAACGGTCTTTCATGGCTTTGCCGGATGTTTGCAACATCTGCATATATTCTCTCACAAACAGATCATGTTCATAATCAGGCTGATGAGGCTTTGCGGGAATCTGTTCACCATCACAATATAGGGCGCAAAAGTTGACATTATAGTATCGAAAATTGAAAGGGTTTCTTTCATAAGAGCCGCTAAATGACATGTTGTCCACAAAACTAATCACTAGCTGCTTAGGTAATTGCCCCAGAAATAGGTTTTCCTGATTACACATGAGGCTGCCTGCAGGGGTACTGTAAACCTTCATACCCACACAATCGATGGGGTATTTAGCATTGGCGGAAAGCAAAGCTTCTGCGTGACCTATTCGCACACCGGCTGATACTTTTACATGCTTTACAAAGCGAGACGCTGACAGGATCTGCACTTTGTAATTCTCGTTGCCATTCCGCAATCATGATTCTTGAGAGTTTGATTTTCACATCTACACCGTTAATTAACAACTTTTCTTGGAAAAAGAGATCACTGTGCAGAGGCCCCAGCAGATCCCATTTACGACTGCTGGCCGTGTGTCTGGCCCTCGCTCTGAAACCAGAGTTTCCAGCTGGGGTAAGCAGAGTGTCCTCCATGAGCTCCGCTTCATCTTTGTAAAAGCCATCCGCTAAAAATTGAGTTCCCAGCGCGCCACTGCCATAGTTCAGAAACAATTCAATGATGGCACAATAAGAATAGCAATGGTGGTTCTGTTTAATCATGCGATCTCCTAATGTTACATCCACTTGATTAAACAACGACGCTATAGGGTAGTTGGTAAGACTAACTCTTGCTCTGTTGTCAATATCGGTACCATCATCCTTTACAACTTTGCAACTCACATACAGCAGAGTATTGTTTAAATTTATGTAATGTTCGCCATGTCCTGTTATAAAAAATTCCAAGGGAGTGTTGGGGGCGAGCACTGATAAAGGAGGGATCTCAATGTATATACTGTTTTCAATGCTGGTTTGTGTGGGAGACAATTGAAAAACGCCGAGCTCCGATTTGACACATTCCTGTGAAGCCTCGTGAAAAAATGCCATACTGTCTTAGAAGATGTTCTGCTTGTCGCAATGCTTCCGTCCTTGTGAATATCTCCTCTTTGTATGATGTTTTTTTTTCAAAGGTTTCCTCTTTTTAGCAGGTGTGGGGGGGCCCTGTGCGTATTTCTTCCTGATTACGGCCATTCCACCTCCTTCCTGATCACCACCACCAAGTTGACTTAACATATTTCTGGCAATATTTTGGGCAGCCGTTTTCATGTGGGGTTTAAGGATCTCAAGCCCTCTCAGTGAGGGCATCATCTTTCGAAAAAAGCCACAAAACAGGCCACCTATACCCATACCGTACATGACAGGTGCTCCTCAGAAACCCGGTAGTCCATTTCCCGCTTGCACTCTGTAGTACGCTGCATAGACCTGTGGACTCCCACATTTCTTTATCATGACCATCCTTCAGTTTTCCGTGGTCTGAAATGAAGCTTCACAATGACTTTCCCCCTCCTTAAAATGACGTTTTTGTTCTGATCAGATTTGATTTCTACAGTAATAGTATCAATATAATGTTTGCTAACAGGTACGTAATGAGATTGTTCGTACGTGGCTGTAATGATAGTATTGAGCTCACCTTTCACCGGTAAACAACACAGTGACGGGGCATAGAAGTCACCAACTATCTGAGGGCTTACAATGTCTGTATAAACATACAGCATATTGAAACCCTTTGTAATATCGGAGATAAGTTGTATTACTCTATTACGGACACTGGGCTTTATCCCCAATATATAACCTAGCTCTTCATCATCAACTAGAATAGTGTGGCTCGTATCTCTAAGGTACGCTTTTTGACTAATTGGATCGTACAACAGAGCCGTTTTTGGTGGATCTGGATTTCCAGCCATACTTTTGTTCATATAAAGGAGCAGCTGACTGATGCTTTCGTAGTATCCCATCTTTACATAAAAGCTCCAGCTCTTGACATCATTTGCAATTTCAAAACACAGCTTTGCAGTTATAGCATTCCATGTGTACGGATATTGTATCTCTACCAAGCCAACTTCCCACGACCCCAGAAGTTCCAGAGTCCTTGCTAACTGAATAATAAAGTTGGAACTACTATTTTTGGGAAACACAACCTTTGAGGCATTGCTGGGAAGCATAATATAAAAACCTGACATGTCAAAGATGCTGTGCGTCAGTCTCCCTAACCCAACTGTTGAACCTGTCAGGTCACCCAACCCATTTAACTAGAAGCTCTCTCTGTTGCCCCCTCCTTCTTTTCTGTAGTACTTTCTCAATTCTGTAGATGCGCTCTTGGCTACTAGGTATCTTTTGCAACTCTTCTGTATAAATGGTTCCCTGAACCGGATCATCGGTGTAATCCTTTTAACCTATACATCGTTCTTTCGCCCCTACCTCCTACTTCTTTGATGATAAATATTTCATCTGTAAAGGCTTGTTGATAACCCTCTTCAAATTTCCCCTTCAACTTTGATATCCTAAAGTGATCATCAATTTTAAGGTTTACAACATTTCTACGAGTATTTATAATTTTTCCATGCAGCTTTGTCCACATGTCTCTTTTGTTAGATAGATTTACGGTTTTCGGTGCTGTCTGGATGCTGCGGTGATAACTGCCATTGTATCCACAAAGGAACCTCGGTAAGATATCTATATAGCAGTGAGTATTTTTAGCTGAAAAATATCTCCCTATTTTATTCTTCAGAGTGCGATTAAACCTCTCTATAACAGCCGCTTTAGTCTCACTATGCATCACAAAGTGGTGTACGCCATAACGTGTCAAATGTTTCTTCAGCGGCTTATTTAAGAACTCTTTCCCTGCATCAGTCTGTAACTTTCTGAGTTCGCGCCCTGTTTTGAACATGTCCGTCACCTTCTGTCCTGACTTATCGGACACTGAGACAGCCCATGTATATTTAGATAGTATGTCAATTATGGTTAGAATGAATTTCATGCCATCGTTTTCCAATGCAAATCCTGATAAATCAATAAGGTCAGCTTACCATTGACTGTCTATTGAAAAAACTATAGTTGTGTTCCTAGGAAAATTAACTCTTGCTGGCTTATGAAGGGTGTAAGCATCTTGGCCTGAGAGTCACATCTTGACCTGTTTCAGGGTTAAATTTTTAAGATGTTGTCGTCCTGCTCTAAATAAGCTCTCCCGTAGCTACTGACACCATTGGGCTTGTAATAAAGCTCCTTTAGAATAAGTTCAGATTTCATTCTGCACCAAGTTCATCGTTAAATAAACGTCTGTTAATGTTCAGTACGCCTTTTTTATTTGTAAATTACAGATCACAAACTATACTTTACAGTGCTGAATAAGAGCCTTCATCAACATCGACATAATTACTATGATAATCATCATCTGTAGTTACCGCACAGATGCATCCCTCAAACCCACATGCACAACTTTTAACAAAACGATCTTCCACTTGAAATAGTGTTTTTTAATTCGCTGGTCAAACAATATGGATTCTCTGGTGCCTTCAGATCATCATCATTCTCATCTGTAGATTTGCAGCAAAAACACTTTGATCCTATATCAAAAGGTTGGCTATCTTCCGATTTCTCATCGCTGTCACCGTTACAGCTGGGAGCTGAAGCTGTTTAAATGTCAAAATAGCCTATTACTGTATTGCTGACAACCACTAACATTCTACTGTCCCATTAATATAAATTATCAACACATTTTGTATTCCTATTCACCCTGGCTGTTGTCTGCAGTTTCTTCATCACTTAAAATGCATGTGAGCCGTTTATTGATGTCACGGCTATAACCCGGAACAGAAGCTGTAAAGAGAATAAAATTGTTAGCCATCACTTTACTATCTTGACATTTTGAGATTTATGCTGAATACGCATTAATGTTTACTTACCCATGCCTGTTCCTTGGACCGGTGATAAGCTGCGTCTCTTTGTCATTTCGCAGACGTTCTGGTAAGTACCGTCGGGTTCCTCACGGTGCACAACAGTGTCCACATTACAGCATGGTAGGCGGCATCCGAACAAAATAAGTTGGTGGTTTTTAAGTTCTTTATGAGTAATAATACAACACGCCTTTTGACATTGTGTCAAAAGAGGTCTTGACCACATCCCAGGTATATAACTTTTAGATCGTCCATCATCACCCCCTTCACCCTGCGACATTTCTGTATTAAAAGACCTCCTACCCCTAAAAAAGAGCCGGAAATTCGCAAGCGCTCGAAGAGGGGTCCTTTTATCAGGGACTGAAAGCCGGTGGCCACACATCAGCTCTTTGCTGCTTGTTGTACTGTTGGGGGCATGCACGGGCATGTCCCCATGCTACTATCTTTAAGGCTATCAACCCATGCGCCTCACATTTATTGTATAATTTACTGTATATGTAAACTTAAAGATCTGCAGCTCTTTGGGGCATGCACGGGCACGTCCCTTGGAGGGAGGGGGTATCTTTAAAGTTTGGAGGGAGGGGGAGGGGTCATCTATCTATATAAGATTAAGCTCTTAGCACAGAGGTTGTGTTTTTCTCTTGGAGAAAGGGGGGCGTTATTTTCAGCCAATAGGAAGTGTTTCTGGGACTGCTAGCTACCTCCTCACAACTGCAACCAATCAGAGGCCTCTCTGTTGCATAATTAAGAAATCTGCCGGTAAAAAGGCTTCTGGATTGTTTAAGGGTCAGAGATTACTTATGCGACATGATGGGATGTCCGGTGAACGGCATCATGGGGAGTGGGAAGGGCTATTACAAAACCTCTGTGGTAAGAGCTTAATCTTATATAGATACCCTGTTTCCCAAAAGTAAGACATTCTCCAAAAATAAGACCTACTTACAGTTTTGCCTCTCACTGAAATATAAGGCATCCCCCGAAAATAAGACCTCCCCGA
>JANHFO010018554.1:0-12276 GCA_032468095.1 Pareas carinatus | reverse complement strand
ATAAGCTACATAATACTTCTTAATCTGATACTTGTTTTGAATATAGTCAATCCATCTTCTCCAGTCTTGCATGTATCTTTCTTGGGAACAGTCTTTCAGATATGCTGAAATTTTTGCCATTTTCGCTAAGTTCGTTAGTTTTAATCTCCACCCTTCAATAGTAGGTAATTGTTCCTTCTTCCAGGACTGCGCGATCAAGTCATGCCGCTGTTATTAAATTTAAGATCAATTTATTTTCCACCACTGTACAATCTGTAGTTATACCCAATAAGAACAATTGTGACGTAAATTTTACCCTTTTTTTCAAAATATTCTGCATAATCCACCATGTTCTTATCCACAATGCTTTAACCTTTTTACAAGTCCACCAAATGTGAAAATAGGTAGCATCTTCACAATCACATCTCCAGCACATTTGGATACATATTCGCTAACTTCTTCGGATCTAAATGCCATCTATAAAACATTTTGTAAACATTTTCCCTCAAGTTTTGTGCTTGTGTAAATTTCACATTTGTCACCCAAATTTTTTCCAAAGTTAATCCAACATTATAGGTTCCTGAATATTCTGTGCCCATCTTGTGACTCGTTTATAAATGTTGAAACAGATGCAACATTCCACAATTTGCCAGTGGATGTCTCCAGGGCAATCCTGCAATCGTAAATTGCGGTTTTGAGTATCAATTTCGACCTTAGAAGGCAAGTCCTTGGGGAGAGCAGGTGCCTCTTCGCGATAGCATCCTGCCCGCTGGCCAGAGGAGGGCCCGAGGGCCAGGAGGCCGCTCCACTTGGGCAGTGGTGGATAAAAGAGGCGGGGCTCCAGTCGTCCGGGCAAGGCTGCCATCTCACCTTTTTTTCACCTACCGCGTGAATACACCTGAGCAGGTGTCAAACATCCGCCGGGCTTTCAAAACACAGCCAAGCAATCTGAAATGTCGAGGCAGAGACGAGCATTAAGAGGAGCAGGATTTGGTTTCCAGGGTGCCCAAAATTCGGGATGAATCCAGGGTCCAGGTGAGTCTCTGAAAGGTAGGCAGCGCATGGCATCATTTCCCCGATTGGCTCCCCCAGGTTCCGGAGCTGGCTGGATTCCTCCTCCTGTCCTTCGTCATTGAGATGCCCGTCTTGCTCTTCATCCTGACGGACCGTCAGGCGATCCGGATGCCCCTGGAGATGGCGGTGCACGGGGTCCTCCTCTGCTTCCTCACCTCGGAGATCGTGGCTGCTTCCTTGGCCCTCAAGGGAATGGCCGAGCACCTGGCCAGGCAGTTCTACCTGAGGCAGTTCGAGAGGCGTCCGGGCAGAGTCAGGCACCAGGAGCTCTGCGGGGGGAGCCCTCCGCTCTGAGCACGCCCCAGCCTCGGGGCGGGGGCCCTGACCATCCACTTCCTGAAGGTGTCCCTGCCAAAATTAAAGCTGACTTTGGACCATGGATGGGACGGGACTCTGGCAACGCCTGTTTCTCTCGGTTTCTTTTTCTGTTGATGTCTGTTAGTTTTGGTTTCGCTAGTTTTTCATTTCGGCAAATCCCACATTTTGAGAGTTCTCTCAACTTCCCACTTTTCCAGATGCATCAGGGATGGTTCCTGGAACTTGAAGAGATTTCTCAAAAGGTCACTTTAAATTTCTGGTGGCTTTGACCCTCCTGTCCGGTTTACGCTTATGGTAAACACCAGTGATTCCCCAGGATCTAGGGAAGGGCGGTGGGGCAAGGGATTCTTCCCCCAACAGGAGAAGCTGTGCCGGGGGCTGCCCGGCCCGCCTCAAGTGCAAGAGATGCTCGGACTCCTCCCTGGTTTGAACGCCAGTGCTGGAGAAGCAAGAGGGGGGCAGTTTTAACCAGCTTTAAGGAAAAATGCCTCTGCTCCTTGCATTTAATTTCTCCGCATTACCACATATTTGAAAGACTACGGGCTGTGCTGGGGTGGGGGCAGAGAAGGCCCCCCAAACCAGAAGGGAGACCGGTGAACTGGAGGGAGGGGGCCAAAAGAGTAGCAGCCTGTGCAGTGGTGGGTTACACCCACACAGCCCCCTGAACGGGTGTCCATGTGATCCCCACATGGCAGCCTGGATGTTCTCCGATGATGGGCACCAAGGCTGAAGGCCTACAGGACGAGGGAGACTTCCTGACTTGTTATGGGGGCTCTTTGGGACAGATTTAACCAGCAGAGACCTCCCCTTCCCCATCTCAGCATGAGGTCTGCTGCCCCATGGACTGTGTTCTCAGTCCCGGCCTTCTCAAGGCAATAGAGAACAAAGCTTAAGCAGATATCATGCCTGGAGGCCACCTTCAGCCTGTTTTGGAGCAAGGGAGTCAAAGACAATGCGGTGGGCACACGGTGGGCACACGGCAGGAAGCTTTTGTTAAGCTTGCTGTTGCCAGAGACGGATCTCCATGCTTAAGCCTCCCACTTGCTTTGGAGAGGCAAAATAGTTAGTCAACACAAAGAAGACATTTTCCTCCAAGTCTCACCATAGATGCTTTTGGTTGCTTTTTTTGTGATAGGCTGCCTACAAGGCAGAGCCATGGACTAGATCTTGACTCACATTTGGCTCAAAATTTCTGGAATGTCCCAAGATAATTATGAGATGAGATCTCTAAAAAACAGTGGGATGCCGGTAAAATTCTCTAATTTCTGATTCCTGGTGGGGTTCCCATATTGCATTCATACGGAAAAACAACATCCATCTCTTTTATAAAATTGCTTCCTGCTATACTATTAAAACTCAATTAATAAAACAGAGACTTTGCATAAAATCCTCCAAGGGCAATTAAAACACACAGAACAATAAACCAGAAGGAAGTGGTAATACTACCAAAATCTGACTGCTAGTTCAACAGAATCTCCAGCGTCCTCAGAATTCCCCCCCCAGAACATAGATGAACAGCTATACCAAAAGGTGGATTTAGTAAACAACTATATTTTAGCTTAGGGCGCTAAGCTGATGTTTCAGTATGCAGTATAAATGAAGATTAATTTGAATAACATTAAGTTAACCATGGATAAGCAAGATGTAGGCTTACAACTATTTTTCATATTTTGGAACACATTTCACAGATGTATTGGTCTTCTCATCTTTTTCCTGTGATATAGTCTGCAATTTATTCTATTTGTGCAAAGACACCGATGGCAACTTTCCAGCTTGTCCTCTTAGAGCCAATCTGTTCTGCTTAGCTATGGCCTGACCTGATGACCTGTGTGGAGGACAGAAAGAACCAGAGAACTGAAAATGGACAATGACACCAGAGTCCAGACATCCAGACTAGACTCTCCTTGAACACAAACAGTTCAATTGGAGTCTGTCGTTTATTTATATTTATTAAATTTATTTGCCACCCATCTCACCATGAGATGGTCACAAAAAATTTTCATCCCTGCATCCTAAGTAGGCATCTACCTCTGCTTCCCAAACCTGGCATCATGAGTTTCAGTGTGTCCATGGACATCTCCCTTGGTGGCTTCCATGCTTGCTGCTTGTGACTGATTTAATATTTTTAGGAAGGGAAGAATATCTGCTGTAAAGCAAAACATTGACCTATAGCTTCATCTTTAAGAAAAATACCTCTGGGAGAACATCCGGTCTGCGTCACAACGCAGTGGGCTGAATATGTCCGGGGACCTGGAAGGGTCTGAAAGTCGCCGCGACGAAATAAAGGAGTCAGAACCAGACAGCAGCCGGTTCGGGCAAACCGGGAATCACCTTGTAAAAACAAATGAAAGACCACCTGTTTATTTTACAGGCTGCTCGAGTTGCAGACTGATCAACAAAGAAGAGGAACCAAGACTTAGCTGCAGAATTTACAGAAACAACATGTTGAACCAGATGAACACATTTTAAACTTTTCCGGAAGAAACTTAAAGGGGAAAAAGAAATCTTAAAAATAAATTTACAAAAAGAGAAAAAAATGGCGGGACATTATGAAACGGAAAAGAGAAACTTTTAAGGAAGATAAAAATAATATGAATAAAAGGCTGGGATGGGTCTTAAGAGGCCTTGGAAAAACTGAATATATGAAGAAGACAGACTTTTGAAATGTTTATGAAATACTTTGTAAAAATTATACTGAGGAAAAAAAGCAGAAAGAGAAAGAAAAGAGAGACACCTAGCAGTGGAAAAAGAAATATTGTAAATTTAAACGCTGGATATAATAATATAAATCATGAACTTTTAATATCTATATAATTTTCAAAGAGAAAAAGAAATGGAACATACAATTTATTGGAGAACTGACACAGAGACTGCAAAGAAGAGGAAAATAGGAAAGAAGAATAGACAGAAAAAATGGATGCTGGATATAAAGATTAAGTTTGAAAACAAACCATCTTGAAGGATTATAAAAATCAGGAGAAGGAAAATAATCAACAACAGCAACAAAAGACTAAGGAAAATAACAATAAAAGATGAGAAATTGAGAAATACAAGAAATGGGGACATATAAAGACAAAGAAATCAAAGTTAAAAGGCCAAAACAGACTTTTAAGAAAATGGAAAAAACCCAATGACAATTTTACTTCCAGAGAATAAATTCAAAGAATAAATAAGTTCTAGAGGATCAACCCCAAAAGGAAATCTAAATTTTGGACAAAGGTGGGAAATAATTCTGGACAAAGGAGCGTGATACAGTAAAGATGGAGAACAAAAGAAAGTGGTAATGATGTATGGTACAAAGAAATTCAAACAAAAAAGGTATTGGATAGAATATTGAGAAAAATATAAAATTAGAATTTAAACTCAAATGAAATATGATTAAATTTAGAAAAGATGTCACGAATACTATGAGAAATAATCTAAAATAGAAATTTTATGTTGTGATAAGGAAAAAGATGAAAAATGCAACGATAATAAGGTTAGAATTTACTTTCTGAAAATATAAGAATCTTAGAATTTATTTTGCAAATGACATAGAATAATTTAAAATATACATATAATTTAAAAATACATGAATTGGAGGAGAGCAGACAGGGACCGAGAGGGCGAAGGAGGACCACTTTCTAGCACTTCAGGGACACCGAATGTGGGACTGGCATTTAAAACGGGGCCGGGTCTACCTGGTTCCCATAAAACACTGATCGCTCTCCTGACTGGCTGGGGGAAACCCGTGTGTGTGTGTGTGTGTGTGTGTGTGTGTGCTGAGGCCGAGAGTTGCTTTCAATATGTATCTTCGGGCAGTTTTTCTTCGGAGACTGCCTAACCATGCTGCCCTCAGCTTCTTTAGTAAAAGTACCTTTTCTCTAAACTGAAGTGGCGTGAAGGGTCGTTCTTCCTAGGGGGGATTGACGCCACCCTGACATTGTGTGTGTGTATGTGTGTGTGTGCATATGTGGGGACGGGGCGAATGTTGCAGTGTCTCTGCAGCCATTTGTAAGGATGGATGACTGCTGTAGTGCTGCAACATTTGTAACTTTGGGACTGTGCCGCAAGTACTTGAGGGGGTGTTATGTGATAACTTCAAATGGTCGCTAAGTGAACTGTCCTAACTCGAGGATTACCTATACCACCTTCTTAAATTTCTTGTCACCCCTCTCCCTTCCAAGACATCCCTGATATGTGCTCATCTGCACACAAAACTATCTGGCAGTGATCAGAGAAAGCCTGAAAAGTGCAACCTTAATTTGCTTTATTGAATTATCTGTGATCACATAACGCAGCGGTCCCCAACCTTTCCAGTTTGGCAACCCAGGGAGGGGGGGGGACTGAGAGGGGAGGGTTCCATACAAGTGATAGGTGTGCACTCACACAAATGGAGCTTTGCATGTGAATGCAAGCTCCCGTCGCTCGTGCAAGTGAAACTGCATGTGCACACATGTTCGCTCGCCCACAGTTCACACAGCCTGGATCCAAATGGTGGCTGCGGCTCAGGGGTTGCAGACCCCTAACATAACGCACAGGTCTTCCAGATGGATTTTAAGGTAGTATGTTGCATTAAGCCAGTAAATATGACAATATAGTACATATAGGCTGAATCTGCAGAACACACTAAACCCTAAACCTAGATGAACAAACCTTAACTGCTGTAATGCCCAAATAAAAACCTCTTCTGGCTGAATAGGATAGCCTTGTTCACATCATGGGCAGACAACAGGACAGAACAGGTAGTCCTCAAGGTATGACCCTAATGGAGCCTGCTCATTAGGGTTATAAGTTAAAAATGTCGTAAAATGAACCCACTCCATTTTATATTTTTTTTAACCAAGCTCGTTAATCGAATCAAACAGGTTGTTACAAGAACAAAGATGGGCTTACTATTTCTCCCCTTCGCTCAGTGATCACTGCCACTGTTACGTGAACAGAGAGGCCTTGGTGTGGAACCTCCAGAGTGCTGCCCCTCGCCCGTCCGCTGTTTCCCGCAAGGCTGGGAAGCCTTCTGCCGGGGAACTAAAGCGTCTCCAGGTGGGATGGAGGTGATTTCCTTCCAGCTGGGGTACAGCAGCTTCTCCATTGGCTCTGTGCCAGGGGAACAGAGCAGAGGCAGTCACATGCACCCATTCTTTACATGGATTGACTGACCCATTGATTCGTAGCTCTCCCTTCCAACCCTCCCCACATGAGCTGAAGTCTGGTCCTGAGAGTTATTCTTCCCCTAAAAAACAACCCCTGGGAAGTAGGGCAGGTTGACAGAGTGGTTGGCACCAAGTTTGTTGCCAGGGGTGAACCACATCATCACATTTGCAGATAGCACTAAGCTAGTGGGAATAGCCAACATTATAGCCTCCAGCCTTCAAGGATCCTCCATGCAGCAGCAATTGGAAACAAAACTGCACTGGCTAAAAAATCCCCAGATCTTAATTGGCCATGTGACCAGGAGGAAAAATAATGAGCCAATCACCCGGGCCTTCGCCATCCCAGATGACAAAGGGATGTCACAGGGTTCAAAATGGCCACCCCTGCAGGAGTGACTGAATTCAGGTCACGTGACTGCAAGGGCCTCTTGGTTGCAATTTTGAATTCCTAGCATAAGTACACTTTTGAGATATATTCATACTTGTGAACATTTGTTTAATGGATGCTCTTACCTAGGGGATTATCTGTATTAGGGACTAGATCTGGATTGCAAAATGTGGACCACAAGATGGCAGCAATATCCTCTGCTGCCATCTAGTGATCATTCACATTTTGGCAGCCCATTTGGGTAGCTCTACATCAGTATTCCCCAACCTTTTGGGTTGACCGCCAGGTGTGGAGTGGGGTCAGGTGCACGCAATTGTGTGCATGCCGATCGTGTGTGCACACAAGTGGGCCACCAGTGCGGCGTTGTGATCATGTGGCGCTCGCAAGAGTGAGCCACCGCGCTCATGGGAGTGGGCTGCTGTGCTCACGCTGCACTTGCGGGCTGCCGTGGTCGAGCTGTGCTGGTGGGAGTGGGTCACTGTGATTGCATCACAGTTGCACAAGTGGGCTGCCATGCTCACGTGGTGCTGGCGGGAGTGGGTTGTCGCGATCGCACCATGATCGTGCCACGCTGGCAGGAGTGGGCCATCACGATCAGGTTGTGTGAGCATAACAGTCTACCACTTACGCAGCCCAGTTGCCAATAGGCTGCGGCCTACAGGATGGGGACCCCTGCTCTACACAACATTACAAAATGCCGAATCCCCCCCCCTTTATTTTCTAATTTAACTTGCTGTCAGCACTCCGTAGTAGTAGAGGATCATTCTAAAAGAGCTATCAGTCTCCTGATCTAACATCTCCAGTTCTTTGTCAGTGTTTATTCTATAATAGCACACTGGAGAAATCTCTCTGTCCTAAGATATGCTATGCCTGCAAGTCAATGTAACAGTTAACTTCTACTGCCATGCACAGAATCACGAACGATGACCTAGAAATGCAGATGACTTGCATGTGACTCTTTCCTTAGCCCAAAATATAAGCAAGGATTCCATGTTGACATCAGGCAGTGCATGATCCCAATTTTTCTGCTCCAGGTCAATATAAATTGCAAATTTATATTCTGTAATCCAAAAGGCCAAAGATCCAGGGATTCTGCAGTGCTGGGGAACAGCAGCAGCAAATACATTCTACTCAATTGCCAGTTGGTGCTTAAAAGACACAGATGCCTTAGGCACTTTCCCTGGCCAGTGGGCAAATGTCTGCTCAACCAGTGAGGACCCTTAGAATGCTGGGAGTTGAAGTCCAAAATACTGGAAGGCCACATGTTGGACTGGGATGGGCTGAAACAATAAAAACTGTCATCATTCTCTTCTTCCAGTGCAAGAAGGAAAAGCTGCAAGGACTATCAGCCTGCTAAAATTGGGGCAGCCGAGGCAAGCAGCTGTATTGCTGGCACGACCCAGTTTGGCAGCAACTTCTTCACCTTTTGAGGTGCTGATTTTTTAAGTGGCTTGCCTTGGATGCTCAGCTTGCTTCTGAAGGAAGCCAGAAATGTCTGAATTCTCTGGACAACCTGGGCCAAAATCAACAAAACTGCATTGTGGTGTTAACATGATCTGTGAATCCAGTTCTCCCTAGGGCCACCAGGTTGTATAATCATCTGTTTTCTTCTTCCATTGGCTGTGGTATGGCTTGTGCATGCTGTGGAGAGTCAGAATGAGAATCGAGTAGGAAGGGACCTCAGAGGTCTTCTAGTCCAGCCCCCGCTTGACTAGGAGACCTTTTACCATTCCAGACAAGTGGCTGTCCAGTCTCTTCTTAAAAACCTCCAGTGATGGAGCCCCCACCACTTCTTGTGGCAAGCTGTCCCACTGGCTAATTGCCCTCACTGCTGGGAAGTTTCTCCTTAATTCCAGGTGGCTTGATTAGTTTCCATCGGCTGCTTCTTGTCCTTCCCTCTGGCGCTTTGGAAAACAAGCTGACCCCCCTCTTCTTCCTGGCAGCCCCTCAGATACCGGAAGGCTGCTATCCTGCCCCCCCACACCTCCTTCTTTCCTTTAGACCAGCCAAACACAAATCTTGCAACTGGTCTTCAAAGGTTTTAGTCTCCAGGCTTTTGGTCAACTTCGTTGCTCTTCTATGCACTTTTTTTTCCCCCAAGTGTCCGATGAAAGAAGCCACTGATACCAAGGAGTCACTGATAAGGCTTCTCCTGCACAGTTGGAGGGTCCGCGCTTCCTTTTCCTTTTGGCAGCACAAGTCGAAGCAAGGCGCAGTTTGCTTATCCGCGGCCTTCTCGCGGGTCCGGGGCCCGGCAGGATGGCGACACGAGGCTCCGCGGCAACCCCCTCGGGCCTTTCTCGCCCCTTGGCCGGGAGGGGGAGGCGGCGGTTTCCCGCCCTCGGAAGGGCCGCAGCCCGAAGGCTCCGGACCCCCCGAGCGGCGCGGCGCAGGGCTATTGTGGCCACCGCGGTGCGCCTCGCGCGTCGCCCGCCTGGAAGCGGTGGCCGCAGCGGCGGGGACCCGGAATGGAGGCTTCGGCTTCGGTCCCTGCTCGCGCCCGGCCGCAAAGGCGCTGCGGGACCGAGCCGGCAATGTCTGCCCGGGAAGACGGCGAAGAGCAGGCTTTCCCTTCGGTCCGGGCTCAGGGCACTCCGCGAGGTGGCGGCTGCTGCTGCTGCTTGCCCGGTTTGCGGCCAGGAGGGCTACGGCAGCTCGGGGGCTGGGCGAGAAGGTAGGCCGGCCCACGCGAGGCCCGCCACAGCGGTTGCCAGGAAACGCGACCGGGAGCGCGATAGGTGCCGGCCCTCCGCCAATGGTCACGCGCGGTTTCCGGATGCGCCCGCCCCTTCCGCTTGCCGGCCGCCCCGCGCGGCGACGCCGTTGCCATGGCAGCCGGGAGCCGGCCGAGGCCCAGCCGCGCCGATGCCCAAGCTGCAGCTCTCGCCGGTGCCCGAGCAGGAGGCCGACGCGTCCCCCGCGGACCCCGCCTCGCGGTCCTTCCCCAGGGGGTCGCGGGACTCGGAGGCAAGGAGGAAAGGCCGAGGTCGGACCTCGACTCCCATTACTCCCGAGGCTGGGAAACATGGGAATTGAAGTCTACCGGGGACGGGCCTAGCCCGACTGCTTTAAAAAAAAACAAAGCCCACGCCAGCTGGGGATGAGGGCGGTTTTAGACCAGTATGGCTGGGAGACAGGGAGGAGTTTTGGCGAGCAGGGGTGGCTGGGGATGATGGTGGCTACAGTCCAAAAGAGAGAATGCCACTTTGGGGAGGGGGGGCGTTTTTTATTTATACAAGTAGTCCTCGACTTACGACCACAGTCGAACCCAGAATTTACGTTGCTAAGTGGGGGATTTGTTAAGTGAGTTTGCCCCGTTTGACAACTTTTCTTGCCACCGTTGTTAAGTGAATCAACGCAGTTCTCGAATGAGTCACACGGTTGTTAAGTGAATCTTGGCTCCCCCCCCTGACTTGCCTTGGCATAAGGTCGCAAAAGGGAATCACGGGACCCCGGGACGCTGCGACCGTCATAAATATGAACCCGTTGCTCCAAACATCTGAATGTAAATCACGTGACTGTGGAGATCCTGCAATGGTCATTAAGTGTGAAAAAATGGTCCATTGGTCACTTTTCCCGGTGCCGTTATAACTTTGAGCATTCACTAAACGAACTGTTGTAAGTTGAGGACTCCCTGTATTTTGTCATTCATATTGGAGATTGGGATGACATGACATCGATGGGAAATACGCACAGAGGCTGTTATGCGTGGGGGGAGAAGGGAAGGCATTGGTCAAAAGAGAGATAGGAGTTGGCCGAAGCCCCCTGGCTGAAGCCCGGATGGCCCAATGCATCCGGCGCGGGCTTGGCCTCAGCGGCTCAGCGGGGGGGGGTGTCCCCAAGGTGGAAGGAGAACCACGGACCCTGCCTCCCTTTACACTCTTAATGTGCGCAAATCCATACCTAGCAATGAAATATTTTCAGTAAAGGTAGCCTAGCCTCCGTTTTTAATGACCGTTTCTCTTGACTTATCCAGGTTACCGACGGAGGAGAATATTTGTATCTAGGGGTTGGGAGGAAGGGTCCTTGGTGCTCTCTGAGCTTGGACCCCCCAAATAAGGTTAAAGAATAGGTCCTCAGCAATTGCAACCTGGCTTGCTCCTGACTCCGAAAAACAGGGGGGATGCGCATGGAATTACATTGATAGTTGAATGAAACGGAATGAAAAACTCTGGTGTCGATCAGGATGATGCCGATCAAGAATCCTGCATTGAAATGGCTGAATTGAGAAAGAATAAATTAGCTGTAATAATATGTATTCTGCCGTAGCTCAGGAGATGCATGACAGGAAACCACAAATAGAGGCAACTAAATACGTTTCTTGCTCAATATGCTTCTGGGTAAGTCATGATATTGCAGCAACTTTTGCTTTTTATCTACTTCCGTGCAAACGGCTGGTTTTCTTGCTTATGTAACCACATAAGCCCCATTAGCTGGACCTCTGTATCATTACAGGTAGTCCTCAGCTTATACAATAGTTCAGTTACTGATGTTTCAAAGTGGAAAAAGTGACTTATGACTGTTTTTCACACTTATGATGTCACATCCCCCTGTTTATATGATCAAAATTTGGATGCTTGGCAATGTCTCATATTTACGACGGTTGCAGTGTCCTGAGGTCATGTAAAACACCTTTTGCGACCTTCTGACAAGCGCAGTCAACGGGGAAATCAGATTCACTTCGACGTGTTACTAATTTAATAACGTCACTGATTCGCTTTCACTTCAACTTCCCTTAGCAACAGTGGCAAGAAAGGTCGTAAAATGGGGCAAAATTCACGTAACAATTGTATCACTTTGCAACAGAAATTTTGGGCTCCCTTGTGGCCATTAGTCAAGAACTACCTGTACTTCTTTTGGATAGAGTTAGGTATGTTTGTATGTTTCTGTATCTTGACACAGTGTTATATCAGACTTTTTCAAGGTCCCCTGATATATCGAAACCCATCTCCCGGGAGACCAGCGCCAGTTTCTTGAAGAAAGCATTGAACTATTCTGAAGACGAATCCGAGGAAGAAGAAGAAGAAGATGATGATGATGAAGAGGAAGAGTGGGACGCAGACATTGGAATAGAAAGTATGGATTAGATAAGTTGCCAAGTTGCTTACAGTTTCCAGAGTTGAGAAGCATTGAACGAAACCCAAGGAGACCCAAGAGACTTTAGTTTAATCTTTAACTGGGGAAGCTCCCTGGGTGACTTTGGGGCAGTCAATCTCTGTCAGGCCAACCTACATCACAAGATTGTTTATTTATTTATTATTATATTTATACCCCGCCCTTCTCCCCAAAGGGACTCGGGGTGGCTTATAGGCATCGTTAAAACAACCAAAAATACAAATACAATTAAGAACAATTTAAAAAGATTATACAAGGCCTGAATTTAAG
>JANHFO010018521.1:0-12278 GCA_032468095.1 Pareas carinatus | reverse complement strand
GAGAGAAAGAATGAGAGAGATAGACATACAGACAGACACAGAGAGAGAGAGAAAGAAAGAGAATGAGACAAAGAGAGCGAGAGAGAAAGAGACAGAGAAGGAGAGAGACAGACGCACAGAGAGACAGAGAGACTGAGAAAGAAAGAGAGAATAAAAGAGAGAGAGAGATACAGACACAAACACAGAAAAAGAGAGACGCAGAGAGAGAGACTGAGACAGCGGGGTGAGCCAGCCATCCAGGACTGAAAATGGGAACTGCTCACCCACCTTCGGCTTCTCCTGGCAGTGGGGCATTTCCCCAGTAGTTATGTCCTTTAGTATCCTAGTTTGACTTGTAGATTGATTGTTAGTATTCCCCACATTGGGCTTTGGGTTTTTATTAATTATATTTGGGGTTTAGACTTTTAAATTTTAAAGCTTTTAAAATTTGTATTGGTCTTATCTAATATTTCATTTTATTCTGGTTTTTAGTTTGGGTATATACGTATTTTAATTGCTGTTCGCCACCTTTAGTCCTTCGGGAGGAGGGCGGTATATAAATTTAATAAAATTAAATTAATTCTATGACTGTTCAGAGTAGACTGTCCCAAACCTTTAAAAAAAAAGAATTGTATGGCACGATGAATGTGTTTTGTGACATGGTTTGGCACAAATGTTTTGAGATGTGACATGATGAATTGTTTTGTGACATGATGATTGTATTTTGTAACATAATGACACGATGAATGTACTTTATGATTATGAATGCACATAATATGTACACGACATGATGAATGTACTTTTTGATTATGAGTGTATCTTATGATTGTAATCATTGTTTGTCCATTGCAGTCTTATGATTGTATCCACAGTTTGTCAATTGCAGCCTGTATTGAGCATATACACTGGAGACAAATTCCTTTCTATTCTATTCTATTCTATTCTATTCTATTCTATTCTATTCTATTCTATTCTATTCTATTCTTCTCAGCCCAAGGAGAAAAGCAATGACAAATCACCCACTTGAAGGCACCCCAAAAAACTTTTTGCTGTTTTTCTAAAGTCATCAGAAGCGGTGTCCAGGCACAAGCTATTGGATTTGAAATAGATATGTTTTCCCCCTGCCTTGTATTCCCTCTCACTAATCCTCTGACAGGGATAGGATCCTCGAGATGTCAACTGAGAATTTGAACATAGTCTAGTATGTGGGCTAGGGAATTCTGGGAGTTAAAATTCAGACATTTTCGGGTTGCCAAGATTAACTGGTTGAACCTGTGCAACATTCTGCACTGTGCTGCTTCTTCCTCTGCGATATCAGGGAAATGATAAAGGCACTCTCATATCGAGATTTATTCCTTGTGACTTCATGGAGTCTTGGCAAAAAATGAATGAAAACAGCTCCCAAAGCTTCAGCAGCACTGGGGCCCTTTTCCTGTAGCAAAGTGGCTTTATTCATTTCAGCTACAACCACAGTGAGCTAAGCTAGATGTTGAGCACAGTTGTTACAGGCAGTCCTCAGGTTATGACAACAATTCAGCCCCAAATTTATGTTGCTAAGCGAGGCAGTTAAGTGAATTTTGCCTCATTTTACAACCTTTCTTGCCATGGTTGTTAAGTGAACCACTGCAGTTGTTAAGTTAGTTAAGAGAATCTGGCTTTCCCCATTGACTTTGCTTGCCAGGAGGTCACAAAAGGGGATCACGTGACCACAGGACCCTGCAATCGTCATAAATATGAGTTGCTTCTCTAGTATCTGATTATTAAGTGCGAATGGAAATATATTATTTCCACTGTAAGGCAGACAAAGCAGAAATGGTCAAACGGATTGCCTTATTCAAAGAGGAGAATATCTGTACATTTTTTAACTTGGATATCACGTCTGGATTTTGTGCTTGTGATGAAAAAAAAGGAAACTTTTAACTTTGGTTCTGCAGGTTAAATAGATTTGATGCAATAGAAATGGCTAGTTATATATCAATGTGTAAAAGCAAAATGTTGAGGCTGGACTGTTGTTATCTTGTATTGTGCTAGAGAGAATAGGAAGTCAATTCTTTTTTCCCCCGTTTCCCTTGTACCCCACATCTTCTCTCCCCTTCTCCTTTATCTTCCCTTAATTTTCTCCTTTTATTTCCTTTGTATTTTAGATATTGATAAAAACAATAAAACGATTACAAAAAAGAAAGAAAATTTCTCAAGTGTCTGAATTTTTAATCACATGACACAAGTGTGAAAAACAATCATGTTAATTTTTACTCTGTGCCATTGTAAATTTGAACAGCCACGAAAAGAAGCATTAAAAGTCAAGAACTCCCTGTATATTGGTGCCCTGATTCAGCCCATAGACTTATTTTGGTCCTCTAAGTCAGAGGTCTTAATTCTGAGGTCTATGGACCCCTCGGGATCCCTGGCAAGATGTCAGGGGGTCCGCAGACAAGTCAAGAAAAATTTGGAAAAAGTAATACACATAAATTGTTGATGGGTAATTAGTTGAATTTGTGGGCATGGGGTCCGCCATGTTGCAATGGCGTGTTTTGGGGTCCTCAGCTTTAAAAAGATTGAAAACCTCTGCTCTAGACAGACTTCAAACCAATTTTTTAAAGTCTTCAGCCTTGTCTCAAAACACAGTTCTTCATCACGTGGACAGCATCTGCAGGACAGAGTCCAACACCTGGTTCTGCATCTGTTGGGCAAAAATATATTTTCATCCGGTAGCCATTTCAATTCTCACAGGCAAATTTCGACCATCTGGGCTCAAAGCAATACAGATAGTCCTCAACTTACAAAACCATTCATTTAGTGAGGGTTCCAAGTTAGGATGGCACTAAAAAACAAATAATGTGACTTGATTTTATTTATTTCTTTAGCGTATAGCAGGCACATCACATTTCTCATAAGCTTACAAATTCAGGGACTGACTGTCCATATGAGTAAGACTTGATGGGGTTGCCTATAGAAAGTCTCTAGGATCTCCCCGATGAGCGCTCAGGGGGCGTTCTTCCACTATGTGCTGCACTGTCTGCTTTGGGGCACCGCAGCTACACTCTGGTGAGAGGGGCCTTTCCCCATTTATACAGGAGATCAGCAGACCGACCATGGTGGGTTCTGATCCTGTTAAGAGTTGCCCAGGTCTTGCGAGGTAGGTCAAATCCTCTTGGGGCATCTATTAGACATAAATATTGTGATACTTTGTGGTGATGGTGGAGACAGTAGATAGTCATTCCTGCATCCAGACCTGGGACAGATCGAAGTCCTAGGGGGCGCTAGGAAGAAGCCTTCCAGAAGAGTGCCAGGAACCCAACACTCTGGTGTTCCCTTGGTAGTGACTTAGAGTTGTCTAATTCTTCCACAAAGGTAGCCAGTCAATCCTTTTTTTTAAAAAAAAATGAATTTTATTAATTTTTAAGAAAAAAACAAAAACGAAAAAACAAAGTGCTTCAATATTTCAATCAACACCAACCATCTGGGTATACATTTTTACAAATCCTCAACAATGCCTATTTCATCTTACTATCGTGTTTCCCCGAAAATAAGACACTTCCTTATATTAATTTTTGCTCCCAAAGATGGCTAGGTCTTATTTCCGTGGGATGCGTTACTTTCAGGGAAACACGGTAGATCGCCCACCCCCACCCTGGAATAACACCCGACTCCCCCCTCCCTGCTATCCCCAGGCACCCCTTACCTGATTCAGAGGGCTGCAGAGAGATCGGCTGGACTGAAAACTGCAGGGCTTGGAATTCGCGTGCTTTGAGCCAGCTGGGAAGCGCTTTGAAAGCGCTTTCGGTAGCCGCGCAGGAGAATTCCGAGCCCTGGAGGCAGCCCAGCCACGTGTGCCTCGCTGTCTCTCCTATATGAAAGTATTCTGCATGAGGTAAGGAGCGCCCGGGGATAGCAGGGAGGGTGGAGCCGGATATTATTCGGGGGTGGGAGTGGACGATCTACCGTGTTTCCTCAAAAGTAAGGCATCCCCTGAAAATATTTTCATGGAATGCCTTATATTTCAGCGAGAGGCAAAAATGTAAGTAGATCTTATTTTCGGAGGATGACTTATTTTCAGGGAAACATGGTATAACCTGCTCATGTTAGATAATTAACCCGTTTTCTGTTTTCTCACAATAAATTGGACCATGAATTGATCAAACAAGCTGCATCTTCCAAGTAATAATAAGAATAATGAAGATTGAAATAAGTATTGCTTGTGGTGCATTTAGACCTGCCAGGATTTCAACTGACTTAGTTCAATATGTTGCCTAAGTCTAAATTGCATTAAATATATCTGTATCTTTGTAAATTAATTTCTCACAGTGAACACTTTTGCTGCTATTTAATTGTGAGGTTGTATCTAAATCACTCTACATGCAAGTTTAAGTGAGATCACAACAAAGTTGCGTGTTTTGATTTTTTTCTCTATTATGTTATTCCATGATCATGTTCTTGGCTACTTTTACCAGGACAAAAATGTTCCTTGTCAAGAAAAGTTTTATCTCTTCTGTTTGTAATGTATAGTACTGTTTATTATGCCCACTCAGTTTCTTTCACTTACGTTCTGCTATTCCCTTTCCCCAAAGCTGGCAATTGCATCAGAAAACCCCTATATTGTTTTAAATGTCCCAGATCTATTCTTCACTTGGCCACTAGATGTCTCTTACTCTTTTACATTCAAAACTCCTTAAAAAGAATCTTCAATTCTTTAACTTTCCAGTCCAAATACCATTTTAAAATGCTAAAAATTACTCTTCAGTTTTTTCCATAGTCCAATCTTTAAACTCTATCCTTCAGTCTTTCTTTTTAAATACATTTGTAATCCAAATAAAGGTTTCATTGTCATTTAATCTACCATTTTCACAGTACTTTGGGGGAAATATCTCTTTAAATTCTTGTCTAAATCAGGGTAATAAAATCTCTTTTAGTAGAAGGAATTTTAAAGTTTGCTCACCCAAACTGATGTCTGCTGTGGTTTGCTTTTTTGCGGCTTAATCTTTTAGCTGCTGCTCTGCTTCCCTCTGGCTCATCTATGACTAAATACTGCCCAAAGCAGCCATCTCTGTAGATCTTTAGGGGAGTTTCTTTGCCATCCAGGTTCAATTGTCACCTCATCTTGGGTCCTCAAACTTCACCCTTCTTCTGTTGCCATCTTTAGAGCGACTTTAAACCTAGAATTGTCCCGATCTACCAGTTGTCAAGTGGTTCGATTCGGAGTGCTCCGAACTCACAGCTTGCCCATGCCACGCCATGCATCGGAAGTCCAAAAAAACCTCTATATTGTTGCTAAGGTCTGAAAGTATAGCTAGGAAAGAAAAAATTGAAAAAGCATAACAGTGAAATGCTAGAGTCATAATCGCCTCTAGAAAAGGTTAAATATTGAGTATTATTTAGAAACAGAAAGGAAGGAGAAAGGAATAAAATAAGAGTGTAAGAATTATAATCAGAATCTCAGTTCCACTGGTGATCCCTTTCCCCAATTTTTTGATTTATGCTGTGGCAGATGGAAGTCTAAGAGAATATGCAGTTTGAGCTCTAAATACACCTGACAATCTTTGTATCTGATCCACCCTTCTATTTCTACACAAATACTGTAATTTCCTGTTGCATTTACTACCACCTAGTGATGTAATGAAAAAAAGTTGCAACTAAGCTAGAATGTTCAACCATTCAAATCTGATCAAATCAAACAATTCTTGGCATGCAGCCAAGACAAAAAAATTCAAATTAAGGAGGGTTTTAAAGGAGTTTTTAATTAAAGTTTTAAGGGGTTCAGGTGGGTGGGTTTCTAATGGAGCGGGAGGGTTTGAGAGGCCATTATCTAGGCCAGGGCACAGCATGGAGGCACTGGGTGTCAGAGGGAGGGGGTGTCCAGGGGGGTGTAGCTTATAATATTCCTGTTGTGTGTGTGGGGGAGAGATATGGCGGGAGGAGGGGGCCAAATCTGGTAAAGGATACATGTTCCTGACATATTATAGCTGTAGCACACGCTGACACCCCCCCTTGCTCTTCCTGTGATTTGGGTGGTACAGGTTTTCAGGTCCAGGACCTATGATTGACGTTATGCAATGCCAGGTCCATGGTTAACAAAGCCTCCCTCATTTGTGAGTTGGTTCAGGATGGGGGAGCCGACCTGGTGGGAATTACAGAGACCTGATTGGGCCAGAAGGGAGGGGTCCCCCTCATTGAGATGTGCCCACCAGGTTTTTGAGCATTTCATCAACCGTGGGCCCAGGGGCGGGACAAAGATGTGGCGATTTTAATCAAGGAAGAGCTCTTACTGAGGAAGACCACTGTTCCTCAGGTGACTGGCTGTGAGTCCTTCCTAGTGAAGTGGGGCCCTGGGAGGCAGAGGGGTGTGCTGATCACATACCTGGCTCCCTGCTACATGACAGCAACCCTGCCTGAGCTACTCGATGTCATCATCGAAGCGGTGGTGGAAACTCTCAAACTTTTAGTTATGGGAGACTTCAACCTGCCATCTGCAGGTGATGCATCAAAAGTGGCTCCGGAGTTCATGGTCACCATGATGACCATGAACTTGACCCAATTAATTCAGGGTCCCACGCACTCAGAGGGACACACGCTGGACCTAGTCTTTGCCTCTGGACAGTGGTTAGATGGTCGGAATGTAGAGGAGATAGTTAAGGAGCCCCTGTCATGGTCTGACCATTTTCTCCTTCGGTGTAGCTTCCCCATTGCCACACCCCACCGCAGGGAGGCGAAACAGACCAAATGGGCCATTTCCTGATGCCTGTACCCACGACTCGGCAGAGGAGCTCGAGGCCGCCTGGAATAGGGTGGCGGGTGGTGCCCTTGATCGGGTCATGCCTTTGCGACCTCTGACCGAGCGCTGACTCACCCCAGCTCCTTGGTTCTCTGAGGAGCTGAGGGAGATGAAACGCCAGAGAGCAGTTTGGAGGTCCAGCTGCTCTGAATCTGATAGATCTTCTCTTGGGACCTATATAAAGGCCGACTTGGGAGCGATCAGAGTGGCTAAGGATAATTATTCTGTGGATAACCACCTCACTGCCCTGTTTGGGGTGACCCACTCTCTCCTTCATTTGGAGGGGCGGGACGACCCCTCACAGGGTTCGGTGGAAGAGTTCAGAGGTCATTTCCAGGAGAAGATCTCGCAGATCCAGAATGGTTTGGACTCTGACTGGGTGAGTACAGGCAGAGTGATGGATGCGGGTCTTGAGAATGTTGTCTGGGATGAGTTTGATGCTCTGGCGCCTGAGGACATGGACAGGATCCTGGGGAGACTTAAGGCAACCACATGTTTACTGGACCCATGCCCCTTCTGGTTGGTGCTGGCCTCCCGGGAGATGACACGAGGCTGGCTCCAGGCGATTGTGAATGCTTCCTTGGGGAAGAGTGTCATTCCGACCGCCTTGAAGGAGGCAGTGGTGCAGCCCCTTCTCAAGAAGCCTTCACTGGACTCAGTTGTTTTAAATAATTATCATCCTGTCTCCAACCTTTCTTTCATGGCGAAGGTTGTAGAGAGTGTGGTTGCTCAACAGTTCCCCCGGATCTGGATGAAACTGTCTATCTAGATCCGCTCCAGTCCGGCTTCAGGCCTGGGTACAGCATGGAGACGGTATTGGTCGCATTGGTGAATGATCTCTGGAGGGCCCGGGATAGGGGTTGCTCCTCTATTCTGGTCCTATTAGACATCCCAGCGGCTTTTGATTCCATCGACCGTGGTATCATGCTGCGCAGGTTGGGGGGGTTGGGAGGAGAAGGCACCATTTTTTGGTGGTTCTCCTTCAACCTCTCTGACCGGTCGCAGACAGTTTTGACAGGAGGGCAGAGGTCAACACCGAGGGCCTCACTTGTTGAGTGCTGCAGGAGTCGGTTTTCTCGCATCTCTTATTCAACATTTATATGAAGCCGCTGGGCGAGATCATCCGTGGTTTTGGGGTGGAGTACCATCAGTAAGCTGATGATACTCAACTGTACATCTCCACCCAAGGCCACCCCAACGATGCCGTCGAGGTGATGTCCCAGTGCCTGGAGGCCATGCGGATCTGGATGGGGCACAACAGACTCAAGCTCAATCCCTCCAAGACCGAGTGGCTGTGGCTGCCGGCGTCATGATATAGCCAGCTTATTCCATCACTGGCTATTGGGGGCAAGACCCTGGCCCCCACAGAAAGGGTCCGCAACTTGGGTGTCCTCCTGCATGCACGGCTGTCCTTGGCAGATTATGTGGCAGTCGTCACCAGGGGGGCTTATTACCAGGTTCGCCTGGTACGCCAGTTACGCCCCTTTCTAGATTGCAACGCCATGTGGACGGTCACTAAGGCACTTATCACGGCCCACCTGCAATGCTTTCTACATGGGGCTCTCCTTGGGCCACATCCAGAAGTTCCAACTGGTACAGAATGCGGCTGCATGGGCTGTTATGGGGGCCAGTGGCAGGGCCCATGTGGCCCCTCTCCTGCGCGAGCTGCACTGGTTGCTGGTGGATTTCTGGTTGCACTTCAAGTTGCTTGTGATCACCTTTAAAGTGCTCCATAGCTTAGGACCCAGTTATCTACAGGACCGCATTCTGCCAGCGAATACTTCCCACTGACCTGTTCGCTCCCACAGAAAAGGCCTCCTCAGGGTGCTGTCGGCCAGACAATGTCGGCTGGTGACCTCCAGGGGGAGAGCCTTTTCTGTGGTAGCTCCCACCCTCTGGAACAATCTCCCCCTAGAGATTCGTATTATCTCAGATCTCCGTGCAAACCATTGTGGTATATTGTTGTCAAGAAAATTACTATGAGTCAAATTCCCTGTGAAAGAGAATTTATCTTTTGTTTTAAACACTTGAAAAGGCGCATTTTGTTTTGAACCAAGGTTGCATAGTATTCTAAGGATAAGATGCTGCAAACCAATGTTAATAAATCTCAAAAATAATTCACCACACTTGGGTGCATCTCTAACTATTTCACCAGAGTGTACCACCCAATCCAGAGAGCAATTTACAGCAGTAATGCTTGGCAATTTGCATTAGGCAGATGTGTAAGATGTATGTCAGCATCTCTCTGAAAAGTAGTGTAGAAAAAATGACAATCTGACATATATAAATTTTACCCCAATTTTTCTTTGGCAACTAGTTTCTTGGACCCTTTTGCATATTCATCACAAAAGTCTGGAAATGGCTTCAGATGAGCTTCTCTCTGCTGTATCCTCAATACAGAAATCTAATATGCCACATGAGCATGTACATTTACATAGCACTTTGCATATTGAACACAAAAAAATTAACAAAGGGGAACCCACAGGGGAAGGCTAAAAAGTCAAGATGACTTTTACAGCTTTGTGATTAAACTACTGTTTCTATCACATGGTCATGGCTGCCATTTTTTTTACTCCTTCTGTGAATTGCCTTGAAGGAAATGTTGGCATATTTGGAGTGAAGCTTAAGCATTAACATATTCTCTCTACAATTTCAGCGTAGAAGGTAGAGTGACCTTGTCAAATCCCAATAAAACATTTCCCCTTATATTTCCCTGAGCTCTATATTATGTCTATCAGCCGCCCTCTTGCTGAAGAGATTACTGTAGAAGGTTTGGAATTTACAAAAAGCACTTTCTACAACAGATGTTGTGAATTTAAGTTGATCTACAGACATGACATATATACTGATATTAATATAGGACATATGTGATTTATTTGAATCAGTAGCAATGTTTACACAAACATTTGTTTCCTCAGTTTTTGATATAGTAGGTTAGTATACCAATTGTTTGTGGTGAAATATGAACCAATGCAAGTGCAATTTGCCGCAAAATTGTTGGACCTAATTCCAAATATTCAAGAAGTAAATATACTTTTTTTAAAATGGCACTATTTAATCTATATCCTCAGTCAATATGGTTTATATTTTAAAGAAAGATCACACGCCCTCTGGTGGCATTAGGTAAAACATTCTATTATTTCAATTTATTTATTGTTATTTATTTCCTTCAAAAGTGAAAATATCTATATTCCAGGCAAACATTTTGCAATCGTTGGATACACCTAAGACTTACTAAGCTTCATTAGACTTTGCTGTAAATGATCAGGCACAGGACAGCACTGCATGTCATTTTTGTTTGATTTTACATTATTTCTTTGAATTTTCTTTAAAATAAGGAAATCCTTTTTTAAAAAGTTAATTCTACAAATAATTTGCTCTAGTGAATAATGATCAAATTCCATGTCACTAATTAATTTTCTCATGGCATTCATTTACTATTAAGCTGCTTCACTTATAATTTCCTATAACATTAACATAAACATATATACCCTGTTTTCCCGAAAGTAAGACATCCTCCGAAAATAAGACCTATTTACATTTTTACCTCTCACTGAAATATAAGGCATCCCCTGAAAATAAGACCTCCCGATAATAAGGCCTCGGACTTCCAGTTCTGGATGGCCTCGGTGGAAAAATAAGACATCCCCTGAAAATAAGACCTAGTGCATCTTTGGGTGCAAAAATTAATACAAGACAGTGTCTTATTTTTGGGGAAACACAGTAGAAGGTTGTAAATATGCTGAACTTTACACACATGTAGAGTTATCACACCTGTTAAACGTAATGCATAAACAAAACATGTACAAATTTCACTTAGTTTCATTTTTCAGTTTAAACTGTTCTGGGTTATTGTGACAACAAGGAAAGAAAATAAATAAGTGTTTTGTTCTAACCTTTGTAACAGGTTTAAACAATAATAAATGATTAGGAGTTGGTTAAAAATTTTCAGAAAAATACTTTTTTTTTTACTACTGAAAGAAGTTGCTATTTAATTTTAAGAAATCCATCGCCCAAAACAGGCAGTAACAAAAATTACTGTCTATTAGGTTCATTTGCTTGTTTGTTGAACCTTTATATTTTTATGAGGTCATTCTTTAAGGAGCTTGAAGATTGATACTTTCCACTAGCAATAACAGGTGCATTTCTTTTTTGAATTGTAAAAAGTGAAACTAAAGGTGTGAAAAATATTTCTGAATATTCTTACAGTATTTCAAACGTTTTGAAGTGGAACGCAGTCTGTAAACATATTTGATTTACATTTGAAACCTTGTTTGAGCCCCCTTCCAGCAAGCATATCAGAGTGTGGTATTTCACACATGCATAAACTGACATTACAGAAATAGGCTTCTTTGAAAAAGCACAATATCTAAATCAGAATAACCTATGACTGATGTTCTAATGTTTTTGACCCTTAGCAACTTTAAGATGTGAAGACTTCAATTCACAGAATTCCTTTTGCTGGGTGGGGAACTTTAGGAGTTGAAGTCCACACATATTAAAATGGCTGAAGTTCAGAAACGCTGATCTAGACCCATGAAACAAACCATATTTTGTTTCAATGATAACAGAAGATTGTTTCTATAGCTGTTATCTGATCAAAAGTGAGGATCTCTGCATGCGAGGTTCAGGATTGGATTGTAAAATCCATACAGGCTGAGGAATTCTGGTAGTTGCAGTTCACACATTTTAAAGACACCAAGGCTGAAAAACACTGCGTTAGAGATTGCATTGCACAAAAGAGAATCAAGAGAAAGAAATGGGTGGGGATTAGGCAAAAATTTCTACTCATTAAATATCAGTTTAATCTGGTTTGTTTAAAATGATAAAAACCAACAAATACGTGCTATCTATAAAGTACATTTCTACTCATGTAAATTCTATTTCCTAAAGAAAAAAAAATTTAGGGAAAAAATTTCTACAAATTTTGTATTCCACAAATAATATAGAATATAAATAGATTTAATCTGGTAACCCCAGGTCATAATATTAGAACATAGTATAATAGTATAGTACAGTGATGGCGAACCTATGGCACACATGCCACAGTGGGCACAGAGAGCCCTCTCTGTTGGTACGTGACACAAGTTACCTCAGCATCGCCCCAGGGCTGAGCATACTCAGAAAGAGAGTAATGGTGCAGGGCGATGACATCACGAGTCTCTACTCATTAGCTGTGATTCGTCTGGGCACTTGATGCCTAAAAGATCAGCCATCACTGGTATAGTACAGTACAGCACGGTACAGTACAGTACAGTACAGTATAGTACAGTATAGCATAGCATAGCATAGCATAGCATAGCATAGCATAGCATAGTATAGTATATAATGAAATGAAGTAAGATGATAAAAGAATGATAGATATACTGTAAAAAAATCAAATCACAAATAAAAGTTGGACAATCACAAAACTAATACAGCTGATAAATCAGATCTGTTGTAACATGGACTCTCAAGAGAACAACTTGTGCTAGGACATTTCTCTCCATGTAGACTAGATAATCAGTTGCAACATGCGGAAGGAAGCTAG
>JANHFO010018394.1:0-12289 GCA_032468095.1 Pareas carinatus | reverse complement strand
GGGAGGGGAGACAGGGTGAAAGACCAGAGAGAGAAAGAAGCAGAAAGAGAGAAGGGGAAGGAGAGAGTTTCAAAGAGGAAGAGAAAGAGAGGAGAGAGACCGTGAAACAGGGAGACAGAGAAAGGGGGGGGGAAGAGAGAGAGTGAGTTCAGAGAGTCAGTGTTGCTTTTACTTCTTCCATGGGGTGCAAAGGGTTGGGCTAGATGACCTACAAAGTCCCTTCCAACTCTAATTCTTTAACCCATTACAGATCCTAGAAGAATCATCTGTATAGAGCACTCCCTCCACCCCTCTCTCTCATTCTCCCTCCCTCTCTCCCCCCTCTCTCATTCTGTGTCCCCCCAAAAAAACTACTGTTTTAAAAATAACTTGCTAACATGCCAAATTATGCAAAACCCATAGCTCTCTCTTTCTCCTCTCTTTCTCTCCCTCTTTGAAACTCTCTTCTTTCCCCTCTCTTTCTACTTCTTTCTCTCTCTGGCTCTTTCACCCTGTCTCCCTCCTCCCCCTCCTTCTCCTTGTTCTGTCTGTCCCTGTCTCACCATCTCTCTCTCCCTGGCGCGTGTGGTGGCGGCGGAGGATTGGGGCGAATGGCGGGGTTGTGTAGGCCATCCTGGAGGCCCTGAAACTCTCCCTGGAGCATGCAGCAGCGGCGGAAGATTGGGGGGAACGGCGGGGGTATCAAGGTCAGTGTGGAGGCCCAAAAACTATCTCTGCTGCATGTGGCAGTCATGAAGGATCGGGGCAGAGGATCGGGGCGTCGTTTGGGCCGTTTTAAAGTATAGCGAATTTAGCGAAGGAGTGGGAAAAGGGTTAGTTTTAGATTGGATTTTAGATAGTTGGTGGTTTTGCACGTGCACAGCTGCCAATGGTTTCGCCATTGGCTCCTCCCCTTTGCAATAAATGTTAAATAACTTCTTTAAACCATTTTTTTCCAGAAATTTTTGTTGTAGTTTGCTCCCAGATGGGAAGCAAAGGTACATAGGAAGTGTCACTAGTGTAGCTTTTATTGTTTTTGAGATATAATGATGTAAGTGAGTAGTCCGTGAATGATGAATGAATCGTTTGTGATGTTTATTACTATAGATACACATACACACAACTGAAAATTCAAATATACAAATGCAAACTGGTATAAAATTTCAGGTCTGAACCTCAATTTGATTCCTATTAATTATTTCATAAAATTGCCCATCTGTTTACTCCTTATTATTCACTCAGTAGCTGCTGCTTAGGTTATAATGCAATAAAAATGTAGTTTAAATTTCTAGCACCGTTTGGAAAAAGAAGACGTGAAAATGCCATTCATATCCACCTCTTTGTAGGATTTGGATGCTAAATCTATCCAGGTAAAACCTTATTGTATAGAAGAGATTAGATTGTTTAAAAGGGTTAGGGATTGAAGACACTGTGGTTTCATTCCTTCATCATACAGTGGTTTCAGTCTGTGAGACCAATGAGAAATCAGCTTGGTGGTCTTTGCAATGTGGTGTCCCATTGAGGTAGACCCTCTCTCCTCTGCTTTTTAACATCTATATTAGTGGGAGAAATCAACTGTCAATTTGGGCTGTAATATCATCAGTAGATTAATGATACCAACTTTGTATCAACCCCCTAAGATATCCAGAATGGGACAACTCACCACTGTCAATTTGCCATGGCCAATTTGCTGCTGGATAACTCACCACGGGACAATTCAACCATTTTATTTAATTATTTAAAACTATTAAACAAATATTTTTATTTTTGTCATAAAATCAGTTCTTACATTTGTAACAAAGAAAGAAAGATGATCATATATAGTATCAAATTACTCTTGCATTACAATATGTAATAACACACTTAGTTTTAGGTACAGCATCTATTCTTTGTTTCAATGGCATCACAATATGTAGTAAATTACCTTCTGTCATAAGGCTTATTCAGAATGTTCCCTCTCTCTACCTTATTTCTCACTTTTTCGCCTTCTCGTCTTTCTTACTTATCCCTATCCCTAAACTTACTTACTTGACTCATTTACCCTCCTCTTTCTAGTTGGTCCTTCTTTAACCATTCTGTACTTCTCTTATTTTTAACTGTCTTTTGGCTAGTTTTCAATCTTATTCTAACTATCTTTCTTCTTTGCTCCAACATTACCTCTCTACTTCCTTTATTTCCTCTTTCTCTTGTTTCATCCTTCTCATTTCCTCTTCTCCTATCTCCCCTTTCATACCTTTTCCTCCACTCATTCCTTAACCTTACTTACTGAAATCTTCCGTCTCTATCCTCTTCCTTCCAACTGGGCTTTCTGTGGCCTCTCACCATCTCTTCTATTTCTTTCTCAGTCTAATTTATGGCCCTTTCTCAATTATATTCCATCCTTCGTCCCTTCTACCTTACTTTCCTAATTTTTATTCTTTCTATCCTTATCCTTCCTTCCTTCCTTCTATCTTTCTTCTTCACTCCTACCTTTCCCCCTCTTACCCTCTCAACTTCCTCCTACTTTTCTCTTTCTCTCCTTTCACTCTACTCATTTTCTCGTCTCGTTTCTGCCATTTCTTACCCTTTCCTCCTCTCCTTTCTTAACCTTACTTACTTAGGTCCTCTATCTCTACCTTGTCCCTTCCAACTAATTTTTCTCTAGACCTTCCGTATATCCTCTGTTTCTATTTCAGTCCTTTCTTTAATGATTCTATTCCACTATTTCTTTGATATTAGTGTAATTTTTGCCCCACGGCAAGTTTGTCCCACAGTGAGCTGACCATGATGAATTGTCCCATGGTGAGTGGGCCATGGCGAGTTGACCGGGGCGAGTTGGTCAAAGTGAGTTGGCTGGGGCAAGTTGTCTTAGATGGTGCCAGAAAGCTGTAAGGATCTGGATAAAAGAGAACTAACAAAGAAAAACAGAGTTTCTGTTTGTATATTGAGTTTGTCTGTCAACACTAGTGTTATGTGGGGGTCCTTCTGGATTCACCACATCTGTTTGAGCAATAGGTGAGGGCCATAGCTAGGAGGTAAGTTCCAGTAGCTTGTCCTTTAAGCCAAATTATTTCAACATACATGGAGTCCTCAACTTCCAACCACAATTGAGTCCAACATTACTGCTGCTAAGTGAAACATTTGTTAAGTGAGTTTTGCCCCATTTTATGACTTTTCTTGTCACAGTTATTAAATGAGTTTCTAGAGTCACTAAGTTAGTAACATGGTTATTAAGTGAATCTGGCTTCCTTATAGACTTTGCTTGCTAGAAAGTTGAGTGATAACATGACCTTGAGACACTGTGCCGGTCATAAATATGAGTCACTTGACAAGCATTTGAATTGGATCAAGCAACCATGGGGATGCTGGAATTGTCACGAGTGAAAAGAAATGATCACAAATCAGATTTTTTTTCAGTGCCATTGTAACTTTGACCCGTCACTAAATGACCCGTGGTAAGTCAAGAATTGCCTGGGCTTTACATGGTGTTGCCCTTAATGACTATTTGGAAACTGCAATTAATCCAGAATGTAGCAAATTTGGTAGCCCTAAAGAAAGAAACCATACCAATATGCACACACACACACACACACACACACACATTACACACACAAGGTTACCTAGTGAAACTGCAAGACCACTTTAAAATGAATAATCTTGTCATCAGCATTATGATTTGGTACCACAGGTTATATAATTTATTTCTCTTGGGTGGTTCTGATTTTCATGTTAACTCTCTCTATATAGGCAAAAGCTAAAACATAACAATTTCTAGTCCCATTACAGCTCAAACTAAAATATTTGCCTTTCTTATAGTTGCTTGAAAGAGGGATTTTTTTCCTGATTTCATCTTATATCCTTACATTTATTACTCTCAGAAGAATTCTATAGAGATGTAACAAAAAAGATGATTTTTTAAATAAAAGACCAAGTTTTTTAAAAAAAAAACCTCTTTAAACTAAGATCATTTAGTAGCTTGTGTTATTTCTCCCTCCAATGGTAATGTTAGGAAGTACAGTTACTATAACTTGTGAAAATCTTCCTCATTATATTTTACTTTACAATGTGGCTTCAGGATTGTCTGTCTGTCAGTTATAGTAATGTTTCCCTAACTTTGTTACTATTAATGTGAAGTTATAATTTCAAAAATTCTATCCTATAGCGATATACTAACATAGTGATGGTGCTGATTTCCATCCCTGTTTTCAACACAGGATGAATAAATTGCAAGCAGATTAAATTCCATCCACCGAATTTAAGGACCCGTGGGATGTTTTTTCTCTCAGTCTTAAGCACTTTCTCTGCCTTGGCAAAATGGAACACTGCAATATCTTCTTCTCTGCTCCTCTATTTGTACAAATCTCAGGAAAACATTGAGTTCTCAGTCTTTCCCAATTATGATTGGCAAAAGGCTACATTCTGTGCGATAGGAGCATTCTGAAGGAAACGATGGTTATCAAATGAGATGTTTAGATTTTACTTGGTGACAATCATGGATACAAAGATGGGGAAATAAGGTTATAGTGAATCCTGCAAATAAATGAATACTCTCACATATGTTCTGATTAAAGTTGATGCATACTCATAGGTAATATGAAAGTTTTTTCTCATGATCCCCAAATGTTAAATCTGTCCTAGCTTCTAAGGAAAATATAAATTTCAAAGTGTGTTTCAAATCCACTTTAACTTAAACATTTATGTATTTCCGGTGATTGCATAAATCATTTATCATATGCAGGGAGAAAAGCCATTAAAGACACCTGAATAACTTTGATTTAAGGAATTGTGGCAAAAAAAACCAGGAAAAGAATAGAATAGAATTTAGAATAGAATTTATTTATTTGGCAAGACTGTCTGAACACACAAGGAATTTGTCTTCGGTGTACATGCTCAATACTTACGTACAGGCTACAATTAATAAACTGTGATAACAATCATAAGGTTATAATTCACAATGATTACAATCATAAGATACATTCATAATCAAAGTACATTCATCATGTCATGTATGTATTAGGTGCATTCATAATCATAATGTATATTCATCATGTCATGTTATAAAGTACAAAACATGTCACAACACACATTCATCATGCCATAGAATTCTTTTTTTTCTAGGTTTGGGACAGTCTATATTTGAATAGTCATAGAATACTGATAATTAATTTACAAGTCAAGCTAGGATACTAAATGACTCAACTATTATATATTTTAAGATGGAAGCAACAAGTTATTGTCATACCAATAAAAGAGAATAGGTAATAGGTAATAAGTAATAGGAAAGATGAGAAGGGTAATAATGATATATTTTTACTAGATAATTTAACAGTGTTGTGGAGGTTAGTGGTTTAGCGAACTGATGGCATGGGGGAAGACATATATCGTTGTGTCTAGTTGTTTTGGTTTGCAATGCCCTGTCCAGAGGAAAGAAGTTGAATCAGCATGTCTTATTTTCCATAAAGCAGATTATAACAGGAACAATGAATAATTGCATTCCAACTCAAGCTCAAATTTGCGTCATTTCTTTGGATATCTTGAGTTATCTTTTAAGTGTTGACAGTATTGGAAACAAGATGGAGTGTAGTTAAACCAAAGAGCTGAAGGTCTACACAAGCTGAATTAACCCTTAATTGTCATGCCATTTTCACGCTGATTCAACCCTCCCCGTATTACATAAATGATTCTCCTCATGGATTACTTCTTCCTAATCATTCTTAGCATTATGCTTCTCTTTCTTCTTTGCTCAGTATCTTCTGGTAGGCCACCACCACTTCCTTCATCTACTGGAGTTCCTGCATCTGGATTCTTTGGATAATAATAATATGGAACAAAATAATATGGCTGTGTGTCAACTGATTCAATCAAATTGGGATATAAGTATTTTAACCAGTTCAGATATGCTTTTGCATAATTTTCATACTTCTCAGGTGGAATTCGAGGATCCTGTGAGAATAGAACAAAAAATTCACTGCATCATGTCCTTCCCACATAAATGACAGATTAAAATGCCTATCTGAATAGAACAGATTCTGAAGATGCCAGTTTAGAATCCTGAAGATTGTTTGGACTGTTGATGGCACATTTTCCACCAGGATTTTCAAAGTTTCTGAATTAAGTGATCATGTCCAAATTTAAGTTTATATTTTTATGGAACATATATGCCCCTTGCAGATAAAGTTTAGTTGACCAGGGCAAGTCTTTCTAATCAGATTTCTCATGCACCGTATTACTGATTTGATTGTAAAGTTGATAGAAATTCACCAGATTGGATCTAGGGATGGCCATTCTTGCCCAGGTTTTCAAAGATGATACTATTTTTCTGCCTAATAACTTAAGAGCCTGCCATATTTATCGCAATGGCTGAGATCTGAAGAGGAAAGCCTTTATAAAAATGCTTCTTGGAATGACCATGTGATGGTGCAACATTATGTAATCATGCAAGGTCTGTTCAAAAAGTATCAAACCTTAATTTTTCCCACATAAACAAATGAAGCACGGGAGATATCCTTCAGTGGAGATGTGTAGGAGACATTCATCCACATGTGTGAACTTTTTCCCGCCCACAGAAAGTATCAGTCGCTGGCAGCCAGCCTATGAATGAGCAAGTGTAGTGTGCGCCTGTCAATTTTGGCAGCTTCATCATAATAATGCACCTGCCCATTCTTCACATCTGATTCAGACTTTCTTGGCCAAACACAGCATTCCAGTGGTTCATCAGACATGGCTCCGTGTGATTTTGGGCTATTTCCCAAGTTGAAAATGCCACTGAAAGGGATCCAGTTTGGATCAAGAGAAGCCATGCGGAACGCGACAGCCCAGCTAAACACTATTCCAAAAGATGCGTTCCAGAAGTGTTTTCCAACAATGGCAGGACCGCTGGGAGAAGTGTGTGCATTACCAAGGGGACTACTCTGAAGGAGATTAGAGTAAATGTATATTCTATGGATAAATGCATTTTTGGCAACCAAAGGTTTGATACTTTTTTGAACACATCTTGTATGCCTGTTCCAAGGAGCAACTTGCAACCTCTACTTAATAAGCATGCCAGGTTTTTTTCAATGTCAAGGGAGAAAATGGGCATCTTAGTCGCCTTGAAATATTTAACAAAGGCAACCCCTTTCCAGAAATATACTGGGGATAGATGGATAGTTTCATCTGAGATCCATTGAAATGAAATATTCAAGTTTATTACCCATCAAGAATTTGAATGAGATTTCAATTCCTCTTTGCCACGGCTGCTGGCATGCTCATGCAGCTTTCCTTTTAATCTATCACAAGTCAATGACACATTTAGCAAAATTCATATATTGGCAAAAAAAACACTTGATGTAGGTTGGAATGCAAGCATCAGGCTCATTTTTTTCTTTGTATCTACATATCACAGCCATCCTTAATGCAACGTCTTGTGAACCAATATTTCTACAGCAAACATTCAAGCATTTAGCTCAAAGCAAGTAAATTATCTTGTGAAAATGATACAGGTGTTATACTTACAAGGAACTGAGAAACACCCACAGTGAAAAAGAAAGACAGCAATAATGGAACGAAGACTCTCATCGTCTAAAGATATGTCTGACAAGGATTAAAAAGAAGGGTGAAAGAAAATCAGGTCAATGGCAAAATAGAAGTGCCAATTGCACCCCTTCATAGACAAATTATCATAGCCACATAAAAGGATAAGATACAAATTAGCTGGCATCTCCAGATCATGGAACATTGTGGATTGGCCTCAAAGGGCTGAACAGAATGCCAAGCCACATTCTGTAAAAAAAATTTAAAAAGTAATGCTATATTTACCACTAATTTGGGAAAACCTTAGGAAAAAAAACCCAGACTCTTTCAGACTGTGTACATGGCTGTTTCAATCTGAGAAAGATTAAAAAAAATTGATCACTAGAACAAGGATCTACATATCTTCTATTATCTGTCAATCAAAAATAGAGTGAGGCAATTTCCCCCCTCCCATTAGAAGAGATGCAATAGAGATGAGGGAACAAATGCAATCTCAGTTCCTGATGGAAAATGGGTCTTATCTATTGCCATCAGGATGTAGGTGCCTTTGCTTCTTTTCAAATATCTCTTCCTCGTCCCATTCTTCACCACTTTCTCTTGTCTTAGTCTTTTTTCTCCAAGATTTCATACAGTATCTCAGAAAAGATTCAAAGAAGACATTCACCTTTGAAAGTTTGTGATTTCCAAGAACGTTTCTCGGCTCACATATGTCCAAAATTTTTTTTTTGAAAAATAAAGATATGGGTTGCTGCAATTCACTGTTTTGCTCACAAGCGTATCCACTCTCAACTCGAAAATAGGATTAAAGTAAGCCAGGGAAGGGACTGGGCAGAGGTATTGCGATTGATCACAAAACCATAATTCTCATTTTGTGACAGATCTCCTAACACATTCTTCGACCTCCAAAGTGTATACCGGGATCCAGAAAGGTTATCTATCTATCACTTATGTGAACAGCATAGCAAGAATAGCAGCGGGGTTGCTTCCTAGAACTGTTCTTGGTCATGTAAACCAGATACAGAGTGGAATTACTGCAGTGTGTTCTAGTTGAGATTGCTACTGAGTTTGGTTTGGCAGCTGTATCTTATACACAATACAAGAAGAGCTTGGTTGCCAAAGATGCAGCTGTCTGTAAACCTGATTTTATCTGTCACAAAGCCTTGTGTTGCCCCTCCCTCCCTTGCTACTGAAATCAATCCAAGACTATTTGGGTATCTGGCAGAATGTTTGCAACACCATATACCCTCCTATCCACTAAAAATCATGGGGATAACTTCCTGGTAGTTTGACATCTGCCAGAATTTAATTTTATTTATTATTACATTTCTACACTACATATCTCACTTAAGTGATTCACAATGTTATCTTGTAGTAAGCCAAAAAAATATAAGCAATTCAGCTGAGAAAATCCTTCCCTGTTCCATTATGGTCGGTGTTGTATCTTATAAGCTTCTGATACTCATTTATAAGATGTGTCTAAGATTCTGGTTATTTAGAAATGCTGGGTGATTCAATATGAGTCATATTGTTGTCTTATCTGCATAGAGTTTTAAGGAAGTTTGGGTTTAAGTATATTTAAACATTTTTAGACTTTTCCATTGTACCTGTGCACACATTCTTAATTGGTTTGAACCCCCAGATAACAATCTCAATTTGGGATTACTTTGTTGCTTTTCTTTTTAAAACAGTGAAACAGGGATAAGAAGTTTATAATTAAATCAACTATAATTAAATTAAGAAAGTCAAGCTATTCTCCAAAGCACCTGAAGGCAGGGCAAGAAGCAATAGATGGAATCTAATCAATGAGAGAAGCAACCTAGAACTAAAGAGAAATTTCCTGACAGTTAAACAATGAATCCTCCAGAAGTTGTGAATGCCCCAACATTGGAAGTTTTTAAGACGAAATTGGACAACCATTTGTCTGAAATAGTATCGGTTTCCTGCCTGAGCAAGGCGTTTGACTAGAAGACCTCCAAGGTCCCTCCCAAATCTGTTATTCTGTTTATTCCTCAAAGCCCAAGATTCCAATCTCCATTTAGAAGAAAAATGGTTAAAGTTATATACAGTAGATTTTATACAATAGATTCAATAAGCCGAAATAGAAATTCAGTTCATGAAAAAAAGGACATACCTAGTTATGGATTGATTCCACTTTCTATAGCACTCCTAGAAAATCTGAATGACAGCTGTGGTTTCACTGCCCCATTTCAGTCTTCATCATCTGTCTAATGTTGGTCCAGAGTTGTGTGAACCCCTGAAGAAAGGACAGAACTGCCTTCAAGACAATGTTGCTTCATTTTTATAAGCCTAAATCTGCAAGTCTGATTCACACAAAGAGGCCTATTCAGTTAAGGTCATGGAACTGTGATCCACCAGGTAAGCCATAAATCTTGAGCTAAAGGCTTAATTAGCCATAAATCTCTAAGGGCTAAAGGCTTAATTCCTCATCAAGTTGACCTAGTGGTATGACTTGTCTTGAAAAAAGAGTGAATGCTGTCAATTAGGGCTTGGTGTTTGTCTTATTTCTTTAGAGAATCCGGCTGTTTTTCTGGGTTTGTTTAGCATTCTTGTGGTAATCAATTCCCCCTATTCACTTGACCTGTCCTAGGAAGAAGCTAACCTCTGAGTCACACATACCACCATTTATGTTTTAGCATCTTCAGTAGAATCCACTTGGTCAAGGTTTTTGACAGTGCATGATTTCTCCCATGTTTTCATAAGGTGAGCTTGACTTCAGAATTCAATTTTTGTTGTATGTATGGTCCACTTTTCCTCAGATAACTCTAGCTCACCTTCATGGGGTTTTCCCTTAATTTTGTCCTGTGGGAGAAACTGAGCTGAGAGTAACTGATCCATATTCCAAACTGAATGCTCTGTAGTCAAGTGGGGATATAATTCTTTCAGGCCTACTCCAGCATCTCACTCTCTTTTTCAATTAAATCTCAACACCAGAATGTTCAAGACTTTGATAAATCATTTATATAACCATTGAGTTATGGGACCACAATTTAATTAAGGTTATCGTAAGGTTAAGACTATAGCCATCACAGGTGGACAGAGCTGTGACAAGGCAGCAAGCCCAGGAGGCTCCTTAGCTGAACCGAGTCGAACTGCCTGACAGCAGGTACACCGGTCTGGTTCCATGCCTGGAACCGAAACTCAGTTGCCCTGGAGAGGCAACAAAGGGAGAATGAGATCATCCGTGGGTTTGGGGTGGAGTTCCACCACCACACTGATGATACTCAGCTGTATATCTCCACCCCAGGCCACCCCAACGATGCCGTTGAGGTGATGTCCCAGTGCCTGGAGGCCGTGCGAATCTGGATGGGCTGCAACAGACTCAGGCTCAATCCCTCCAAGACCGAGTGGCTGTGGCTGCCAGCACCGCAATATAGCCAGCTTGTTCCATCGCTGGCTATTGGGGGTGAGTCTTTGGCCCCAAAGAAAGGGCGCGCAACTTGGGTGTCCTCCTGGATGTACTGCTGTCCTTATCAGATCATGTGGCAGCCGTCACCAGGGGGGCCTTCTACCAAGTTCGCCTGGTGCGCCAGTTGCGCCCCTTTCTAGATCACGATGCCATGCGGGTGGTCAATCAGGCACTCGTCACAGCCCATCTGGACTACTGTAACACTCTCTACATGGGGCTCCCATTGGGTCGCATTCGGAGGCTCCAACTGGTACAAAATGCAGCCGCATAGGGGGGTTATGGGGGCCACTGGCAGGACCCATGTAGCCTCCCTCCTACGCAAGCTGCATTGGCTGCTGGTGGGTATCCAGGTGCACTTCAAGGTGCTTGTTATGACATTTAAAGTGCTCCATGGCTTAGGACCCAGTTATCTACAGGACCGCATTCTGCCAGCAAATACCTCCCACTGACCAATGCGCTTCCACAGAGAGGGCCTCCTCAGGTTGCTGTCGGTCAGACAATGTTGGCTGGTAACCCCCGGGGGAGAGCCTTCTCTGTGGCAGCTCCCACCCTCTGGAATGATCTCTCCCCAGAGATTCGTGGTATCTCAGACCTCCGTGCCTTCCGCCATGCCATAAAATCGCACCTGTTTATTCAGGCTGGCCTGGGATGATCTACATTACCTCTCCGCTCGCTAAAATGATTATTTTATATATTTTAGACTTTTAGATCCAGTTTAAACTGGACGAATATTCTGTTTTTTTAAATTTCTAGCCACACAAATTTATAATTTTTAATTGTTTTAAACATGGTGTTTGTCTTGTCTATTGTATTTTGTGGTTATTGTTGTTTTTGAAATGGCTGTACACCGCCCTGGGTCCCTTCAGGGAGAAAGGCAGTATAAAAATAAGTAAGTAAGTAAGTAAGTAAGTAAGTAAGTAAATGTTCTGCAGTCCTAGGGTAGGTGGCATCCGCCCTGAGACTGGGAAATAAATCCTCAAAAGGTCTGCCTAGCTGTGCTGCGGGCTCGCAGCATTTAGCCGCAAATGAGCCAGAAGCAAGGAATAAAAGCGGCCTGGGATTAAGCTGCAAAAAAGATGAAAATCAACATTTAACCATCCGGGTGAGTTTAAAGCCCTACACCAAAAGACTATGCTACCTGATTTAAGAGATCTTTAAGATCTCTTGTGGAGTCCCTCAGGGGTCGGTTCTCTCGCCTCTCCTGTTCAATATTTACATGAAGCCACTGGGTGAGATCATCCGTGGCTTTGGGGTGGAGTTCTACCACCACGCTGATGACACCCAACTGTACATCTCCACCCCAGGCCACCCCAATGATGCTGTCGAGGTGATGTCCCGGTGCCTGGAGGCGGTGCGGATCTGGATGGGGTGCAATAGACTCAGGCTCAATCC
>JANHFO010018296.1:0-12294 GCA_032468095.1 Pareas carinatus | reverse complement strand
CCCCGCCCCCTCTTCGCCCGAGGGAGCAGGTTTCCCGCCACTTGACAGCTGATTTTAGCTGTCAAAAGCGGCTTTACACAGGCTGGGGCTGGCGGACTGCAAAAGCCCTCGAATCCACCGGAAATCCTGTTTTGGATGCTTCTATTGTTTGAAAAATTATAATAAAAATTATATATATCACCTTCATTTCCCAGGTTTAAATTATGCTTTTATAACTGTTACTGCATAGTTTCCCCAAAATCATCTTTGTGGCTCTCTACATTTACAAACCATAATAACATGATTCACTTATTACACTAAGTCAAAACCAAACCACATGAAGGCTTTATGTGATGCATGATGAGAAGGGGCTATCCTACCTACACCTGGGCCATCCACAGCTGGAGTAGTACAAAGTTGAAACTGGCTAATCTCAGAAACGTAAGTACCATTGCAGGAAGGGTTTCATGTGGGTGACTCCTATGAGGTTTAGACTGAAAAGGCTCCTCTGTGTATGCCAACATTCTCAATACCCTGTTTTTCTCAAAATAAGACCGAGTCTTATATTAATTATTGCTCCAAAAGATGCATTAGGCCTTATTTTCCAGTTAGGTCTTATTTTGGGGGAAATACAGTACTAAATGCATCCCGTCTGGCTTACAATCTTGACTGAGGCTTATTTTTGAGATAGGGCTTACGGTATATTATGAGCATCCTGAAAAACCATGCTAGGACTTATTTTCCAGTTGGGTCTTATTTTTGGGAAAACAGTGTACATTAATTCCTTACCTTACATCAGTATAACCAGTGGGATGCACAGGGACATGCAAATGTACAGCGCACATTCTTGGAAGCTGCCACCAAATTTCCAACTCCCAAGACTTTAAGTGGGTGCTTCCCATGGACCTGCATTTAGCTAATGGATGGAGAAAGGAGGAACTATTTGGGCATAATTGGGGGCAGGGGAGAGGCTGGGAATGTTTAAGGTACTTGAAATATGGAAGAAGGGAAGGAGTGTGTACATTCAGTGGAAGTATTTATACACATTTTTGCTTCTTTGCTTCTTGGGACAAATATAGTCCCTGACTATCTATTGCTACATGCGATTCCAGGGATTAAAACACTGCCTGCTCATTTTTCCTCTAAACATAACTTATAATAATACAGGCTGGTTGCTTCATAAAGGAAAGAAACCTGAAAATACAACTTTATCTCTAGTAATTGTCAACAGTTTGGCAACTTCAATTGATGCCTTAAATTGAGAAGAATGCCTCATTTAATTAAACAGCATCAATTCATGTGTTAGCTTAAGGATAAAACTTGGTATGAAGGATGTGTCCTATCACTCTGCCATCTTTTTTAGTGCTATTTTTGTTTTCTCTGTACAAAGAGAGACAGAGAGACAGACAGACAGACAGACAGACAGACAGAGACAGTGAGAGACAGTGAGAGACAGAGACAGAAAGATTCATTAGGAAGAGAAAGATGGAAGAGTTACATAAGGATCTTGAATTGGTAAGGGCATCAAGCATCCTCTGGAGGCACCTTATAAGGCTAGTCTCTTGGAGCTGGTGGCATTGTTAAATGCCTCTTTCCTTCCAAAATATTTCAGTTCAGACCAAGCTCCTTTTTTTCCAAAAGCAAAACACCCTATAAGACTAATAGTTTCTTTATAGGATGGTGAAGATGCCATTTTGCAATGGGGATAAATTTTATTGGGTTTCCTGCATAAATTTGCAACCAATTTTTCATATCCTTTTAAAAACTCTAATCTGTCCTGAAAATTTGGCTTTTAAAACTCAAGTCACTTTATTGCTGCCTTGAGAATGATACTACAAATATACTAAGCAAACAGCACAGGAACATTCTCCTTGCTCTCAAGGGGACTGCCACATACCTTGAATTGAAAAGCCATTTAAAGCATCAGTGGAATGAAAAATAGCATCCTGAGTAGCATCAGGCATCAGCACTTGAACTGTAAAGTGTGTGTATGTGTGTGTCCAACCAGGGCCCATAGCTTACATGAATCAGCTTCATCAGGTTTTCAGCCCTCTGTGACTTTCCTTGGAAGGGCCCACATGCCCTGCTGATCATGTACTCCATCTCTTAATCTGTGAGCAGATGGTGGATATACAATTTGGTAAAGCAGGAGAATATTGTCCGTTTTAATGGGCATACTGTACCTCTACACCAACATACAGATCGATCGCTGCAACAGGTAATTGCAGTGCCTGATTTTCTTTCAGGGGTGGGATGAGAGGATGGATAGATGAAGCTGAACAGCCATATCAAATCTCTGAAGCCAGCAGTGTCTACATTTTCTGACTGAAGCTGTGCAATTTGGGCAGTGCTAAGCTAGCTGGCATATTTTGGTACCACCTCATAGGCTGAAGAAAAGCAGAGTCTTACAGTTGTGAGGAAAAGTCTGCTGATGGTCAGCTGTTCTGAATTCATTATCTTCTGATCATCTTTGCCTGCTCCTACTTCTGAGGGAAATGCCCTTCTAATTACATGTTTCTTAAAGATAAAGGCGTGTTTCCATGAGAGAGCTGGTTTTCCTCTAAACCATTTTTTCTCCATGCAGACACTGCTGGAAATAAACTGCCAAAGCAAAATTCAGGGCACATAGATACTAGGGTCTGGAACAAACAATGATGTGAATTGTGATATTGATGTGTAAAATATGTTCTCTGCATCATTTAAATGAAGATGACATGATGCACGTGAGATCACTTGCTCCCCTTGCCACAGCCAATCTGGTAAAAAAAACAATTCCCTGACATCATTTGAGTAAGCTACTATGGCTGACTTTGCACAACCCACTAAGCCAAATTAAAACGAATTAGGTTTGCTCATAGTTCAACATGTAAACACTATCGCAGAATTTGAGGAAATGAAACTTTTTTGCTTTCATTTATCTTCATGGCAAGAATGGTTTCATCTACTAGATTTCACAGCAACAGGTTGCAGCTAAAGGCTCAAAACCTTGGGCTGGGTAAAGACATAGCAGGGACAAGAAAAAAACATCCATTATTTTTTTAATAGCACCAGTTTGGCCATAGTTCCCTCAGTTTTCCCCCTTTTGGGATGAAACATCAAGACATGCCCTGAGACTTGTATTAAGATATGTCAAATTACAGAGAAACAGCAACTTCTTAAATCATTTCCACTCTTTTCCACCATCAACTCCAAGCAATTCATAAGCTCTAATGCCTATAATCTTTGGCTGCCACTAAAGTACACTCATCTAAGGCTGTACTTGCTTATGCATGAAAAACAGCTGACTTCTCGAAGCAGGTATTGGATGTTATCTGGTGAATCAGGAATGGAGCTTGATAGGACTTCCGGTTCTGGTTTGCTATGGTGGGGAGGAGGCTGTTGGGGCTCCAATCGCTGTAAACCCAGTTTTCACCCGTTTGGGGCAGGTATATGCCCAAAGACACCCCGTACCCCCCTCTGGGATGTTGGAAGAGGGAGAGCAGCAGAGGAGGTAAGCGGAGCGGCGGTCCTGTTTCCCAATCCTGTTTATACCCCTTTTTCGCCAGTGGGAGAAACGGCGTTCGAGATGCCATCTTGGAGCGAGCCGGAATGCCGTGGGACAAGAACATCCGCGGGCAGTTAATTTTCGGAAGTACAGAAGACACCACCAAAAAAAAGAAGTTTAGATAAGGTACTACTCCATACAGATTCATGGAAAATGAAAGAAATAAAGCTCGTTGCCTGTAAAAAATTATGTAAAGTGGCAAACCGGAATAAAAGGACTAGGACGAATTGGTGATAAAATACAAAAGATTGGATATAAATTATAAGACTTGATAGACGATGATAGCCCTAATCTTGGAAGTTACCCCCTTGATTTGATTTGTTGAAACTGGGACCACAACAGCTGTGCAAAAATGGAGGAAATACTGGAATAAATATGGGACTGAACTGAATTGAATTGGTATAGAAGATTAAAAACAATTGAAAATTTGGGATATGGTGGAGAGATGATCAAGTAAAAGTATTCTGGACATAAAGTAAAGATGTGGATAATGGCTAATTAAAAAAAGAGGAAGGAAAAAAAGGTTTAAGTCAAAATGAAGGCAGCACAACAAGAAAAAGGACAAGTTGGAAGCTGTTGGGGAAACATATAAAACAGCTGGGGGAAATGCTAGAAGTCTTGAAGGAAGGAACTAGACAAAGGGAAGAGAGGGAAATAGGAAAGAAAAAGAAGGTCAGGGGGTGGGTAGGGCTCAGGAGAATAGGGAAAAGAAAGATATATTTCAAGGAAAGAAGAGAAGGAAAAAGTGGTAAAAGCATAGCCCAAAAGAAGGGTAGAAGGAGAAATTCAAATCCAAATCCAAAGGAGGAGACTAGGAGAACAAAAGTCCAGAAGAAGATGGGAAAAAGATGGGGAAATAGACAGGATTAGAAAGAGAGAAGGATTTGGATTGGAAATTGGAGACAATGGAAATTTACAAAGGGTAAAAGTGTATGTATGAGATTTGTCTCTCCAGGGAATAAAGGTGTATGTAAGAATTTTATTTTTGAGGAAAGGGATAGGGTAGATGGAATCTACAATGGGATAACTACTGGGAAGAAATGGTCATGGAGAAATGGTTGTTATGAGATTTGGTTATGGTATAAAAAGATTAAAACAATTATAAATGACCTTGTAAAGAAAATAGATTATGCTGGGAAAATACGTAGATTGGTGATGGTTTAAGATGATATATGGTGGTTTAAGAATTAATAGATTGAGGTGTTAGAAAAGGGAAGAGACTTACATATACATAGTAGAAAGATTAAGGAAAAGGTTTAGATACATAGACATAATATGAAATAATTTTTAAAAATCCCCTACAAAGAATTAAGTGAAACCAAATAGCAGTAAATACAAGAAGGAAATTGGAAAGGCAAATTAAAGGAAGAATAAAGATGGCAGAGAATAGGAAAGCAAAAGAGGGTAAGAAATTAAGAAACTACTGGTTGATATATCTTAATGGAAGATAGAAATTTTTGGTATAGACCAACCTCAAGTTATGTTTGTATATTTGGAACAACAACAAAAAAGTGAAGAACTCGAGGAAAATAAAAATGGTTATGTAAATTGAAATTGGAAATGAATGGGTAGAAGTGAATTATACAAAACTGAAAACAACACAACTGGTAGATACATGGGGACGGACCCAAATAAGGAACTAAACATTAGAGTTAAAGAAGGGGAATGAGTAGAGGAAAGAAAGTTGAGGAAGAGAAATAGGAGACAAGAAAGATGGAAACAAGAGGAAGAAAGATAACAGAGAATGAAGTGGAGAAAGTTGATAGAGAGAAATTAGGTAGGTGAGAAGAATAAAATAGAATGAGAGAAGGAATGGGAATGTGGGGAGGATGAGTGGATGGAGATTGAGAAGGAGAAATAAGAGGTTAAGGAAAATAGTAGAAGGAGAGAAAGGAGAAAAGGAAAAGGAAGTGAGATGGTAAGAGAAAGAAGGACGGAAAAGAAGAAGGAAAAAAGGAAGAGAAGAGAAAGGGAATAAGAGAGTACATATATTTGAGGTCCGAAACCAAGTAAAAGTTGGTGTATTTGTAGTTAAATAAATATTGTTAAATGTGAAATTACGAGAACATAAATTAGTGACTTGATTATATACCTATATTTGTTTTGAAAGTAGATACTAAAACTGGTTACGTCTATTTCTAATCTAAATGTTTCCAGATGTAAACTGTAAGAATTTAAGTTACTGGTTGCTGGTATTGTGGTTAAGTAATTTGAAAGAGCAGAATTGGGAATATGGACAGAACTGAATTATGTAAAATTGAAAATAATAAATTGGTAGATTCTTGGGGACAGACCCAAATAAGGAACTAAGCATGGGAGTAGAAGGATAGGAATGAACAGAAGAAAGGAAGTGGAAGTGGAGGAAGAGAAATAGGAGATAAGGAGAATTGAGAGAATGAAGAGGAGAAGGGAAAAGAAAATTTAGGGAGAGAAACTAGGTAGCCTAGAGGAATAAAATAGAAAGAGAAAAGGAAGTGGAGTGTGGGGAGAAAGAGTGGATGGAGATTAGGAAGAATGGAGATGACGATTGGGAAGGAGAAATAAGAGGTTAGGGAAAATGGAAGAAAGAGAGAGAAAGAGGAAAAGGAAGTGAGAAGGTAAGAGGAAGAAGGAAAGAAAAGAAGAAGGAAAATGGGAAGAAAGGGAAATGAAAGGGACCAAGAGAATACCTTTATTTGAGGTCCAAAATCAAGTAAAAACTGGTGCGTTTGTAGTTAAATAAATATTGCTAAATGTAAAATTATGAGAATGTAAACTAGTGGTTTGGTTATAAACTCATAGGTCTATTGGACGTAAATATCAAAATTGATTATGCCTGATCCCAAATAAATGTTTCGAGATGTAACTATTGATTTTTGGTATTATGGGGGGAACTAAGAAATTACGAATTATGAATTATAAATTTTGGATGATAGGTAAAGGTATGAAAAGTACTGTGAAAGGTAATATAAAAAAATAGAAGATAGCAAATAAGGAAAATAATGTATATGGAGAAACACGTATGTAAAATTAAATTGTGAAGAAATTGATTGGTGGTAAAATAAGAAATGGAAGAAAAAAGAAAGAAGAGGAGAAGAAGGAAAGAGGGAAAGAAGAAACAAGAAGAAGACCAGAAGGAAGACAAGGTGATGAAGCAAAAGAAGCTAAGCTATTAAAGACTTTTGATGTTTCTTTGCTTGCAACTATATGAATTTACCTTGTTAAAATTGTTAATAATAATAATAATAATAATAAAAACTTGCAAAAAAAAGTATGTGGAAATGCAAATAGAAAAATAGGGAACACTTTGGTAACAGCGCTCCGTGCACCTCAGACATTTAGTCCTGTCAGCCATATGACCACAGGGATGTCTTCGGACAGCGCTGGCTCTTCTGCTTTGAAGCGGAGATAAGCACCGCCCCTAGAGTCAGACATAACTAGCACGTATGTGCCAGGGGAACCTTTACCTTTACAGAATAAATACATTTACTTAGCCTACTGTTTCTTCTACCACATATTCAGGATGATTTTCAGTTTCTTTTGAATGAAAGACATGGCTACTGTTGTAGGTCATATGGGAGGCCTCTGGCTGATTTCTAATATCATTTCTCTTTCTGCTGCAGCTGTTTTCGCTGCCCATTCCCAAAAGGTCTCCCCCATAAGCCCCTCCCTCAAAAGCAGGGGAAGGGACTTCTGGCAGATGGCGCGGCGGCAAATCAGCAGATTCGGGAAGCTCCCGAGCCGAACTGCTTGAAAGCTAGTAGATTGGGATGGTTCTGATCTAGGAACCGAACCCTATGTTGCTCCGAAGAGGCAACGAAGAGGAGGGGATGTTCTCTGGTCCCAGGGAATGTGGCGACCACCTTGGGGTTGGGAAGAAACCCCTCAAAGATCTACGAAGCTGGGCTGCGGAGACGCAGTGTGTAGCCGCAGACGAGCTGAGAAGCGAAAAATCAAGTGGTTTGAAACTCAAACTGCAAAAAGGACAAACCAGCACACAGACACCTTGGTGAGTTTTAAAGATTTTTACTATGGAAAAGACTACCTGATTAATAAGAAGTTTTAGAAAGGAATGAGTATCCGGAAAGAGGACAAAGATGGCGACTAAACACAGAAGGGTCTATGGACTTTATTAACTATTTGAAATTGCAATTTAACTCTAGAAGAAAGAAATACTCATACTAACATTAAAACTAAAAAAGGTTCTATTCCCATATTTTACCTTGGAAAAGTTTACATCTGGTTTGGACTTTTAAGAACTATGTATGTTTAAAAAGAAGTGAATCAGCTTTTGGATTTTAAAAAATCCAAAAGTTGAAAAAGAGCAGCTGTGATCTATTTTTGGAAGCAAGAAAGTAAATATTGGAATTTACAGAGAAACAAAAGTGTGGAACATTGTTGCAACTGAATATACTAACAATGACAAGCCAAAAGGAAAAAAATACACAAATGTCACAAACGGTATTCTTACAGGCTGTGGAGAAAATGTTTCATCATTATGCCTGGGAAATAGATGTTGAATTTAAAAAGATTAATTGGGAAATGGATGCTGAATTTAAAAGGATTAATCAAAAATTGGATGGACAAAAAGACTTGTTTGCACAAAATTTAAAAGAAAAAGGGGTCATTATAGAAAAAGTGGATATAAAACTGGATGAAACAAGGAGGTTGCAACAATTCTCTGAAGAATGGATGAGGTTCAAAGTGGAAAGACTGGAATATTACACAGAACTGCAAAAAGCTGCCAAGGAAAGACAAGAGGATTAAAAAAAACTGTTTAAAAAACAGTGTAAGCCATACTGATCAAAGTAAAGAATAACAAAATTGGACAAATGAGCATGGAAACATATTTGAGAAGATGTAATGACTTATCAGAAGTACTTTTGTTATATTGGAGGAAGATAAAAGGGTACGTGGCAAACCTGGAACTCCGCCAAACAGACCTGAGACACTCGTCAACATCGCTGAAGGACTACCAGGGGAACCGCATTCCCATCCTGGGCCCAACCACGGTGCCAGTCGCCTTCAAGGACTTCAAGGGGTCGCTGAACATCACAGTCACCTGAGAAAACCTACCAACCCTACTGGGGCTGGATTGGTTCAAGGAATTGGGAATTGCGCCAACGGACATCCACGGGATCCGGGAGGAGGGCATCAGCAGCCTATTCCAGGAATTCCAGGACGTGTTCAACAGTGGATTGGGCAAGTATAAAGGGACCCCAATTAGTTTTAATCTAGACCCCACCATAAGCCCAATTACACTAAAACCATGGCGAGTGCCTTTTGCACTCAAGCTGCGAGTGGATGCCAAGCTAGACAAGCTCATAGCTCAAGGAGTCCTGGAACCCATCGACCATGCCCGATGGTAAACACCCATAGTCACCCCCCTGAAGAGCCACGGCTCAATCCGCATCTGCACGGATTACAAGTGCACGCTCAACAAGGCATTACAACAGAGCACCTATCCCGTGCCAGTGATCCAGCATCCAGCATTTTGCTAAACTCGACCTGGCCTAAGCCTACCAACAACTCCTGGTAGACAAGCCTATCGCAGAAGCCCTAAAAACAGTCACACACCGAGGCGCATTTAAGTGCAACCAGTTGCAATTCGGGGTCAGCGTGGCCCCGGGCATCTTCCAGAGTATCATGGAGAGATTGCTCCTGAAGTTCCCTGGAGTCGTGCCCTACTTCAAAGACGTGCTCGTCACAGCAGAGCATGACACCCAATTGCTAGAAAGATTAAAAGCTGTCCTAACAGCATTCAGAACAGCTGGGTTCCACCTCAAGAAAGGAAAATGCAGAATAGGGGTCAGGGAGGTGGATTTCCTGGGGTGAGAAATAGATGGCCGAGGAATCCACCTCACAGCAGACAAGGTCAGGGCGATTCAAGAAGCCCCCAAACCAAAAAACTGGCAGGAACCCCAGACATTCCTGGGCCTCCTCAACTTCTACAATTTCTTCCTAAAAGGAAAAGCAACCATAGCCGACCCCCTCCACAAACTGCTAGCAAAAAACACCCCCTGGAGCTGGGACACAATAACAATAATAATAATAATAATAAATTTTATTTATATCCCGCCCTTCTCCCGAAGGACTCAGGGCGGCTTGCAGGCAGTTTAAAAACGAATAAATACAAATACAGAGACGAATTAAGAGCATATTAAAGCATCTTCTAGTCCAACGTCCAGCTCAAACAGGAAACCCGATACCAGAGGTTTTCAGCCTTTTTTCAAGCTGCAGACCCCAAAACGCGTCGTTTCTAACATGGCGGACCCCATTCCCACCAATTCAACTCATGGCTAATCATGTATTATGATCATGTATGTTACTTTTTCCAGATTTTTCCTGACGTGTTGACGGATCCCCCTGGCAACTTGCCATGGACCCCATGGTTGAAAACCTCGTCCCGACACCATTTCGGGCAGGTGGTTCTCCAATCTCTTTTTGAAAGCCTCCCGTGATGAAGCACCCACCACTTCGAAAGGCAAGCCCCCTTCCGTGGACGAATTGTTCCCGCTGTCAGAAAATTTAAAATCCTTCTCGGCTTGATGAGTTTCCATCCTTTGCTTCTCGTCCTGGCTTCTGGTGCTTTGGAAAATGAGTTGACCGCTTCTTCTTTGTGGCAGCTCCTTGGACATTGCAACACGACTGCCATGTCACCCCCCAGTCCCTCTTTTCATTAAATTAGACGAAGTCACTTTATATGTTCTAGCCTCCAGTTCCCTAATCATCCTTGTCGCTCTTCTCTGCACTCTTTCACCTTTTTTACATCATGGTGACAGGTGGGTGGCGTATTTCAAGCGTGGTCTTACCAAGGCATCATAAAGTATCAGCCCTGCATGCGATCTTGATTCTGTCCTTCTGTTAATACAGTCTAGGATTGTGTTGGCTATTTTGGCAGCCGCAGCACACGGCTGGCTCCTATTTAAGGGATTGTCCACTAGGACTCCCAAGGTCCCCCTCACAGTTACTACCGCTGAGACGGGGGTCACCTATCCCAGATGTCGCCAAACGTTTGGACCTCAGGGACCACTAAATTCATAATTTTAAATCCCGTGGACCACTAATACGAATGTTTTAAAACGGTACATATATTTGTAAAATAATGAGCAGAGAGCTTCCATTTTATTAATATAAAAGGCACCTATTTAATACAATGAAATTTTAAAAAGCTTATTTAACTAACAAAATCATAAATGCTCATTTAATCATAGCAAAATCTTTAAAGGCTTAATTGTAGCAAAATTATTAAAGTTAGTTTAAGAAGTTTCTTTAAGTATTACACATTTTAGTGTGATATTTGTTCCTGCTTGAGAGAGACAGAGACACACAGAGAGAGAATGACAGACAGACAGACACACACCGAGAGAGAGGCAGAGAGAGAGAGAGGAACCATACAACTGTACAAAAAAATTCAAATAATCTCCAGATTTTCCCGCGGACAACCAAAATGTTCTCACGGCCCACTGGTGGGCCCTGGGCCACAGGTTGGCGGCCACTGACCTTATTCTATACCTGTCCATTTGATCTTTTCTTGCCTAATTGTAGAGCCTTGCTTTTTTCACCATCGAATTTCATTTTGTTAGATGGCGCCCCCAATGTTCAGGTCTGTCAAGTGTCCTTCCGTATCTTCAGCCTGTCTTTTGGAGCGTGGCCTATTCCTGCCAACTTGGTGCCGTCTGCAAATTCAGCTCACCGTCATCTGAGCAGAATGATTAAAGGTCGTATGAGATGGATTTAGAAGAGAGAAGAGAAAAGAGAGATGTAGGCTAAGGAGAAGTGGCTGGAGCTTTTACAAAATTCAGTGTTTACACTGGGGAAAAAAACCAGGTGGAGATCTGGGACAGGATCTTCCATCATCTGTGGATCGAAATGTCGATCTTACTCTTTTTGAGTCACACATGCAAAAGCTGAAGTAGTGTAGGAGGACAAAAGTGCGAAGAAGAACTACGTGTTCTGAGCCAAACTGAATATCTTTTGGAGATATTTCCAGCAGAAGATTGGAAGAAAATTGCAGATAGGCTTCAACTTACGACAGTTCCTTTAGTGACCATTTGAAGTTACAAGGGCCCGGGGTAAGGGAACTCATTTTTCACACTTATGACTGTTGCACCACCCCCGTGGTGATCAAAATTCAGATGCTTGGCAACTGTCTCATATTTAGGACGGTCGCAATGTCTCCTGAGGTCACGTGATCCCCTTTTGCGACAAGCCCAGTCAAGGGGGGGGGGGTATCCAGATTCACTTAAACAACTGTGTTACTGACTTAACAAAAAAACAGTCATTCACTTAACAACTGTGGCAAGAAAGGTCGTAAAATGGAGCAATGCTTTTAAGAACGGTCTCGCATAGCAGCAGAAATGCTGGACTCACGGGTGGCTGTAAGTCAAGGATTATCTGTATACAGAGGAGCTTAACAACCCTGTCGTCCGTCCATCCACCCCCACCACCACCCCGGATGACTCTCAAAAACTGAACAGGACAGGAGGCCAAACGTGGTTTCCGAAGAGAAGCAGGCCAAAGAAAGTGAGTGTGAAAACGTTCCAGATCTGACCAGGGGTTCTGGAAGAAAAGAAACAGGATCCTTGCGAGAAAGATGGATGGGAAATGGCTGAAAATGATGTTATCTGCTCCATTCTAAGCCCCTCCCTCCACTCTTCGGGTCATGTGATGCAGAGAGGACTATATGCATCCCGCCCTTGGTTTCCAGGGTGCACAGATCTATCTATCTATCTATCTATCTATCTATCTATCTATCTATCTATCTATCTATCTATCTATCTATCTATCTA
>JANHFO010018160.1:0-12309 GCA_032468095.1 Pareas carinatus | reverse complement strand
TCTGCCAGCGAATACCTCCCACTGACCTGTGCGCTCCCACAGAGAGGGCCTCCTCAGTGTGCTGTCGGCCAGACAATGCTGGCTGGCAACCCCCAGGGGGAGAGCCTTCTCTGTGGCGGCCCGCACCCACTGGAATGATCTCCCTTCAGAGATTTGGATTATCTCGGACCTCTGTGCTTTCCACCATGCCATAAAAATGAATGTTTTTACCCAGGCCGCCTTGGCCTGATTCACATTCCCTCTCCGCATATAAAATGATTAATTTTACATATTTTAAATTTTAGATCTGGCTATAAATTGGATTTATATTCTGGCTTTTATATTTTCGGCCATATTAATTATGTATTTTAAAATTACTTTTAATATTGTTTTGTATGCTCGTTGTTGTTGCTGTTGCTGTTGTTGTTTTTAAATGGCTGTACACCGCCCCGGGTCCCTTCAGGGAGAAGGGCGGTATAAAAATACAAATAAATAAATAAAATACATTTTTCTTAAATAAGTCTCTCGTCCTTGCCATTTGATGATTTTCCTCTGTGTCTTTGCATTGCTTATTTTGGTGCAATTCCTTGCCTCTTCCTATTCTTTGGAGCTCAACATTTACTTGGGCAATTTCCCCTCTCTCTGTCTTTTGATTTCTATCTCTTTGCAGCTTTTCTTTTCAGTGTGTTAACAGATTACAAATTATTTTTCTGCTCGGTGTGGTCATAGGTGTTGTGATCGGCTGGTCACTTTGGGGGAGGGTCTAGTGATGGGTCTTGTAAGCGGTTACATAAGAGTTACAGGTCAGGGTCGTTGGGAGGTGAAGTGTTTGTTGGGGAGGGCATTGGGGGCTGGTTGAAGGTTGGTGCTGGCACTGTTTGGTTGTGCATTTGGTTTGAATCCTCAGGGGTTCGTAGGCTGGCTGCAGATCAATGTCTCTATTGATGGAATTGCTTCTGGAGTGCCAGGCTTCCATAAACTCATGAGCATGGCAAGAGGTAGCCTAGCCGATGATTTTTGCATTGCTCCAATTGAATTGGTGTTGTTCAGTGTCCGTGTGGGTTGTGATGAGGAATTTGGGATCATGGCGTTCGACTGTCAGCTGATGTTCGTGGATCCTGGTTTTTAATTGAGGTGATATCGGTCCCAGGAGAACTGAGCCCAGAAAGGTCAGTTTGAAAACTCATATGAGAAGAAGTCTTCTTGGATGTCTAGAATCATCTCTTAAGTTCTGGAGAACTTCTGGCATTTCTTAGAAGCAATGTTTTCGAATTGTTGGTAAAACAGCTGCATATTATACCCTGCCTTTGGGACAAAGTACTAACAATACACTGGCGTTCTGACATCCAAATTTCCTGTTCTCATCCAAATCATTTTTAATCGACTTAATTTCCGTTTGTGTTTTGGGCAACAGAATACACAGGGGGAAGTATTTTTTAATCTTGTGAAGGAAGTGAGTTGGAGTGGGTCAGATAAAGTTTGCCTTATTTTAAACGTTTGATCTAACTATTGCTACAGATAATACAAGGGTTGCATTCAAATAATATATTTTGTTTAATGATAAAGCATACAGCAAACAAATGCAAGTTCAACGTAACAAAATTAAGTTACATATATGCATACCCTACAATTCACGCCAAATGTGCTTTTTTTTGTACAAATGCAGCTATTAAGTGCTAACCTGATAAATGAGCTTAGGTGAAAACAACCTAAACAGAGGAGAGTACCATGATTTGGCTCTTTCAGTAAGATGCCAGGCAAGATACTGATGTAATGTGCAGTTCAATGTTTTCCTTATGATATTCTTGCCAGAAGAAAAACACGATGCTCTTGTTTAAAAAAAAAATGCTGAAACGTATCTGATCTGGCTGGTCCATCACGAAAGGGGTCACTTTTATGATTTCAAACTTAGCCCTTGGTTCATCTTGAGGGAAGCTTCTTCAAAAATCCAAAGGAGCAATTTTTCATCAGGGGCCACAGATATTAAGATATTAAACACTATGTTTACTATGTTTGCCCCATTTAAGAAACGTTCGAATCAAAATATTAGGCCAAATGAGCAGATTTTCAGCCTCCGAAACACATATATTAACCTTTTACTAGATGTATTTTTATGAATAATCAAGCAGTCATATTATTTTTGTAAAATTAGAAAGAAAATACTTATTTTTACATTGCTCAGCTGAACTTAATTTGATTGCTTTAATTGATTTCCTTTAATTTCGGCCATTCTTAGATCTATATATATGTCTGTGCACGTGTCGTGATTATGCTTATATATTCAAATTGTCTATGAATGTATCTTGATTGTATCTTTGTTATGTATGTATGTAGGTATTGAGCATGCTCACTGAAGACGAATTCCTTGGGTGTTCTGACACACATGGCAAGATAAATTCTGATTCTGATTTTTTGAGACAGCGCAGATTTTACTTCAGTTGTAAAAGCAAACTGTTAATAATAACTAATCAATGAAATAATTCTTGGATGGCCTGAAGAATTAAGGACTATGTCATACCCAGATGCACTTCTTTTTTTAAAATCACACACACAAAAAAGGGAAGGTCAAGAAACTTTTCAGAATCTAGATGGGTTGCTTACTAAATCTTCAAGTGGGATCAAGTTGATTATTTCTTTGCTCTTTGCTCTTCTCTGTCACTAGGAACCCACCGAACAAATATTTTTCTTAGTTCAAGGCCAGTCTGGATATGGCATTCCTCTGACATGCCCAGCCCCTCTCCATAAGCCGCTAAAGATTACATGCTCTTGTGAAACCAGGAAAATGGTTTTGTTTTTTTTAGCAAAGTTAAGTGACCATGCTAAACTTATTGTTGGTTAACCAAACAAGTTGAGTATCAGAACTATAATCTTAGCATCCATGAAGCAGAGAATGGAGTCTTTAAGCCTTTAAAACAATTGGCAAAATCCGGCTAGATTTGCTTCTCTCAATAGGCTGTGTATTATTTTCCTTGTTGCTTGGTTAAATGATGAACCAATCCATATTTGCTTAGTTCAGATTAATGTTTGTGTAATGTATTAAGCTTAACATTGTTCAATGCCCTGAAGTAGCTGAAGCCTGAGCAGGCCTAGAATGCCTGCCTCCAGGGGTTGCTAGCATGGGAAAATGTCTAATTTCCTATTGGCTGCCTCCTAGAGGCCATTCTGTATATAAGCCTGTTGCGCAGCAGTATTGCTGGCTTCGTACGTGTTCCTATTATATGCCCTTGCTTGTCTGCAGTAAACCTGCTCCTATTTTCACAATCCAACTCTTCAATGCCTAAAGAACTGAGAATACAACAGTCTATACAAGTGGTCTTCTTATTCTCTCAAAACTGAATTCTAGGAGAGATCGGTCATTATGTCTCACTGTTAATACATCTAATTTAAGCTTATAAAATAAAATGAACAACATACGTCAAGGGAATCCTTCTTGATACTACCTAAGAGGAAAAAATATGTGATGAAGGAAGTGTTCTAGGGAAAAAAAAGAACTACAAGATCAACACTTTATAAAACTCCTTAAATCTTCTCTTTAAATCCACTGATACAAACTTGATCTTTCTACACAAGGTGCTAGAATTGAAACACCGGCTCACAGACCACCTTCCATCTTTCTAAAAAATTAACAAGCTCTGATGCTTCGCAAGTAAAAATTAAGTTTATAAGGGAACTTAGCCCACTCGAGATTTTCTTGGGGTAAACTATTTTTTTTAACATAGGTTCATTCTACATTATAAATTTATAAATTTGTCCACATATAACAGGTAGTCCTTGATCTATGTAGTAGTTGAGCCCAAAATTTCTGATGCTAAGTGAAACAGTTGTGAAGGGAATTTTGTCCTTTTTTTACTACACTTGTTAAGTGACACAGGGCAGTTGTTAAGTCAGTCACACAGTTGTTAAGTAAATATGGTTTCTCCATAGACTTTGCTTGTCACAAAAGGTGATTACGTGACCCGGACCACTGCAATCGTCATAAATATGAGTCAGTGGCCAAGTCTTTGAATTTTGATCATGTGACTATGGGGGTGCTGCACCAGTTGTTAAGTGTGAAAAACCTTTTAGTGCCGCTGTAATTTCACATGGTCACTAACTGAACTGTATTGTGGCTATAGTTCACTAATAAGGACAAGTTTGATTTTCCACAATGATGCCTAGGGATTGCTAAAAAAAAGTTGCTAGGGTCAAAGTTGACTCATAAATGGATTTTTTTTTAAAAAAGCAAGTAGGTAATTGAAGATCATTTCCAAAAGAAACCTGGATTACTACTGAGCAGATGTTAAAGATAGACATTTCTATCTCAGACAGCCATAGTGAGTAGAAGGTCCTAAAGCTAAGAAAATAAAAGTCCCTGATGTAATTCATTGAGTTGGTCTAGTTCATCCAGCTGTGTTCATCTTTGTGACATTTATTCATCTATTTGTTCCCCCCAAATGCAAAAATAAAAGAAGACCAGTTTGGATAAACTGACCTGGTTCTGCTATTGTACACAACTTTGTCTTGCTTCATTGTGATTTGTTAAATCACAACTCTTCAGATTTAAATCAAAATAGACTACGTCTAAGTAAGGAACCCAGATGTCTGCTTGTTGCATTAGAAATCAAATCCTCTTGGTGAACTTCTGGTGGAGAGCATGGTTCAAAATCAGGAGGCTCGGAACTGCTTGACAACTTCTAGACCGGAATGGTTCCGAGCTGGTTCTGAGCCCAATGTTGCCCCGGAGAGGCAACGAAGAAGAGGGGGTGTTGTCTCAGGGAAGCTGGTGACCACCCTGGGATCAAGAAAGAACCCCTTGGAAGATCTATGGATTTGACTGTCAAGCACAGCATTTAGCTGCAGACGAGCCGAGGAGGAAAAATGAAGCAGTTTGAAATTTAAACCACAAAACAGGCACGAATTCGATGAACAGCCACCTGGGTGAGCTTTAAAAATTCCTATTCCAAAAGACTGTACCTGATTAATAAGAAGGTTTAAAAAGAGAAAAGTTCTCAGAAGGAGGTTAAAAAAAAGGGGGTGACTGAAAGTGAAAGAGTTTATTGGCTACAGAAGTATTCTAACTGAAATAAAAGTTTTAGAAAGAATAAAATAATTCTAACTAATATGGAATTTTGAAAAGGAGGGTTTTTTTCCTCCCATATTTTAAATCTGAAAAAGATTTTAAGATTTTCAAGAAGGGAAAGGCAAAGTTAAGATAACATTAAATATTGATATTTGTAGCATGATTGAATACTGTAACCTATAAATAACTGGGTTTTTTTATACTGAAAAAAAAGAAACCAAATCCTCTTTCTTTGATAGGGCCATTGGAAGATAATAAGAGCATGCTTTTCCAACATTGTGCTGTCTCGGTGTGCTCGCCTGCCTGTGAGTCTCATCATCCCTCTGTCATCCTGGTTTAAAGATGCTTTAGTAATACAAATTATTTCAATAACATAAAGTTGGGAGCTTTGCTATAGAAAGTCCTCCACCTCCTCCTCTTCTTAGTCAGAACACGCCACGAAAGCTCACAAAACCTCATAATGAGGAAGAATGAGGAAGAATGAAATTAGTTTTGGTTGTATAACTGATCACAACCTCTTCAGGTGAAATGTGAAAACAGACTTTGTGAGCTGCATTGAGCAGCTGGAGGCTAAAACCTATGAAGAACAGCCGCAAGAACTGGGCACGGCTAGTCTAGTGAAGAGAACGACCAGGGGTGACATGATAGCAGCGTTCCAATACTTGAGGGGCTGCCACAAAGAGGAGTGGGGTCAAGCTATTCTTCAAAACACATGAAGGCCAGACAAGGAACAATGGATGGAAACTGACCAAGGAGAGATTCAACCTAGAAATAAGAAGTAATTTCCTAACAGTGAGAACAATCAACCAGTGGAACAGAAGTTGCCTTCAGAAGTTGTAGATGCTTCATCACTGGAAGATTTCGAGAAGAAACTAGACAGCCGCTTGTCAAAAATGATAGAGGGTCTCCTGATTGAGCAGGGGGTTGGACTAGTTGACCTACAGGGTCCCTTTCAACTCTTGTTATTCTGTTATTCTGTATTTTGCTAAGTGAAGTCCTTTCATAGGAAGCTAATTTTGCTTCTCAAGGTACAGTACAGGTGAATTCTCCATGAAATTAATTTCAACATTTATTTAGGCAGATACAGTTCATTATTGCCTTCTTAGATTTACTTGAATAGCCCACAGTCCTTACAAACGGATAAGTTCATAAGAACCTATTCAGAGAAGGATAGAAAAATATTTTAAAAATGCATAATGACAAACTATGACAGACAGATAACAGCTACAGAACAAATGGTTACTATTTGTAATACATCCATCTGGATCTTCTTTAGATGCACTAAAGTCATTCATTAGTCACAATTTATCTGAGTCAGAGATAGTGTTAAGATCCTGTCTACTCCCCCTCACTATTTTTCTTTGGCGAGAGGGAATCTATTACAGTGATCCCCCCTCCCATTTTGATAGTTTGTGCTCAAAATTCTGGCTAAAGGCAGGAGTTTAATTCTACTTACATCCCAGACCTCCCAGCAAGATTCTGCAATCCCAAGTCATCCCAGCACCCTGAAAGATCAGAACAATAGAATAACAAAAAGATTTTCTGTATTGAAATTCACTCCATCGACAAAGATAACCCTGACGATCTAGAGCAGGTGGCTCCAAACTTGACAACTTTAGGACTTGTGGATTTGATTGTCGAATTCTGAGAGCTGAAATTCTTTTAAAATTGCCAACTTTGGAGAGCCCTGATCTTAAAACAAGACTATGTTACAAACTGGAATATACGAGGGCTATTCAGGGGGAAAACCTCCATTTGCGCATGTGCGAGAAATAGACAGGGATAGCAACACTCATTCTATGGCGCCATGCACAGTAGTTCAGTAGGCAGTGACGAATGGAAGGAGAAGGTTTGTGTTGCAGTTGAAAATGAACGCTGCCATAGAAAATCCCACCAAATGTATTGACTTTTGGCAGCGATTCATCACAAACTGATGCACCCAAGAACTTTTGGCTTCATTCCCAGGCGGGAGATTTCTTTGCAGAAGAAATTTCAAACCTTGTAAGACAGTATGACAAGGACCTCAATTTGAAAATCATGTCATGTAACATCATAGTTTTCTAATGTGTATAATAAAAGTTCTGTATCTATGAGTGTCTGTCATTGATCACCAAACAGAGATTTTTTTTCCTCAAATTGCCCTTGTATACTAGCAATCTGAGTTTTATGTTTCACCATTAACTGCATAGGAATAAGCATTAGGGGGTTACTTGTTCTGAATAAATTTCTTAATTTGCAAAAATGAGAACAATGATATATTTTCTTCTATCCCCATAGGTTTTTTGATCATTCTCTGAAACAATTTGCTGGGCTAAACAAAGTTTAGAGACTTTGTGTTTGTTTGTTTTTTCAGAGATAGACCTGCTTGTAAAATTCAGAAAGTTTCTACCTACAGTAAATGGCATTAACCCTTCACATGATCTTGATTCTATTCCTCTGTTAATTCAGCCTAGAACTGTCTTGGCCTTTTTTTGGCTGTTGCAGTACTTTCATATTTAAGTAATTGTTCACTAGGACACCAAGATCCCTTTTTCCCCAGACATCTCGAAATTAAAAGCAAAGAAAGTTGTGTTGCTGTCCCGTGCTTTGTGAAGACTGACTGAAATGTCACATAACAGTGGGAGGGTTTTTAAATTGTCCAGCAGTTTTCATCAGGAGGGCTGCCAAACCAAGCAGAGGGAAGCAGCGAGAGCACGAAAGAAGAATCTGTTGATTTAACCCTAATGTTTGCTTTCAGTTCCAGTCTTAATATCAAACAGTAGATTGAATGGTATATGAGAGTGACCTCTGGGGACAAAGGGAAGAGATGTTGCCTAGGAGGCAATCAGTTGAGAGGTGGAAGCCTCTCTTGATAGTCAGAGGAAGAAACCTAGGAAGGACCCTCCCTAATAGATCAAGTGGTTAAAAGTGATGGCAAGACGTTTGTATGAGGGCAATTAAAAAAACAACCCTCCATTTGTTTATCAACAGCAGACGCTCCTAGGTACTGAACTTTTATTCTACACATTAGAAAACTTCATTGCGTTACTTTTCAACATCATCTCCATTCAAATTGAGGCGCTTATCATAACGTCTTACAAGGTTTGAAATTTCTTCTGCAAAGAAATCTCCCCCCTGGGAAGGAAGCCAGAAGAGGTGGGCGTCTCTCAGTGTCAAATGTGAACTATAGGGGGGATGATCAAAAGCATCCCAATGTTGGAATTGCTTCAAAAGCTCTTGTATGCATCTAGCGGTGGGCGGCCGAGCATTATCGTGAACCAACACCAGACCCGACGCTTGCGTCGCATTACTTCAATGATGACAATGCGCTTCATGATGCTGTGAAAGGGCGGCTTCATTCCCAGGAGGGAGATTTCTTTGCAGAAGGAATTTCAAACCTTGTAAGACATTATGACAAGTGCCTCAGTTTGAATGATGATGATGTCGAAAAGGAATGTAATATTGTAGTTTTCTAATGTGAATAATAAAAGTTCTGTCTGCGAATGCCTGTCACTGATAACCAAACAGAAGATTTTTTTCCAAATTGACTTCGTACTTTCAGAATTGCAAGTTTCTGTTAATGTAGCTTCACAATAAATAAGAATTAGCTTATCCAGTATGTGTTTCCTGTCTGGTTTATCTGTGAGGGCTGACATCAATCTTGTTACCATTCAGATGTTTTGAATTACAAATCCTATATTTCCTGAGCACACTGGTCTGGATTTGTGTGGAAGGCAGAGGGAATGTCAGAATAACGGAATAACACAGTTGGAAGAGACCTTGGAGGTCTTCTAATTCAATGGTTGTTAACCTGTGGGTGGGGGCTCACCAGTGGTCCGCAGGAAAATCTGGAAATCTGTTTAATTTTTTTTGTATAGTTGTATGGTCCCTCTGTGTATGTGTGTGTGTGTGTGTGTGTCTGTCTGTCTGTCTCTTTCTCTGTCTCTCATTCTCTCTGTGTGTGTGTGTGTCTGTCTGTCTCTCTCTCAAGCAGGATATGTAATACTTAAATGTGTAATACTTAAATACTTAAATGTGTAATAAAACGTGTAATACTTAAAGAAATGTCAATTTTTTTGTAATAATTGAACACTTTAAGAATTTTGCTACAATTAAACAAGCTTTAAATATTTTGTTATGATTAAATAAGCATTCATGATTTTGTTATAATTAAATAAGCTTTTTAATTTTTGTTATATTAAATATGTGCCTTTTATATGAATAAAATGGAAGCTCTCTGATCATTATTTTACAAATGTATGTATCTTTTTTAAAAAATTCATGCTAGTGGTCCGCAGGATTTAAAATTATGAAGTTAGTGGTCCCTGAGGTGCAAAAGGTTGGCGACCACTGTTCTAGTCCAACTCTCTGCTCAAGCAGGAGACCTTATACCAGGGGTCTCCAACCTCCATTCTGCAGACTGCTACCAGGCCTCAATTCATCAGAAACTGGGATATGTAAGTGGCCAGTGACCACGCGGCGTGCCTTTTGTGCAAGCAAGAGGTGGATGCACTCAACTATCCACTCCCCGCCACCACCATTGGTGCTATTGCCAGTCTGAAGAGCCAGAAAGGTTGGGGGACTGTTGTCCTATATCATTACAGACAAGTGGTAGTTCACTCTTTTCTTAAAAGCCTCCAGAGATGGAGCGCCCACAACTTCTGGAGGCAAGTCATTCCACTGGTTAATTGTCCTCACGGTTAGGAAAGGTTCTCTTGAGTTTTAGGTTGCTTCTCTCCTTCCTTAGACGAACCAAGGCAACAGACAGATTAAACAGGCTTGAGCCTGGGCGAAGAAACTCAACGTCCAGCCACAATGGAGCCCGACATTTCCATTGCCAAGCAAGGAGCGCTTAAGTGAGTTTCGCCCCGTTTTATGACCTGTTTTTGTCACGGTTGTTAAGCGAATCGCTGCAGCGATTCCCGAATCAGGAGGTCATCCAGTGATTTTGGCTTCCCTCATTGTTTGTCGAAAGCCAGTTGCGAAGGTCACAAATGTGGATCACATTTCAGCTGTCATAAGTAACGTGTCAGTTGCCTCGAGTCGGAATTTTGATCACGTGACTGAGGGGAGGTTGTAACGATGGTGTGAAACTTGGTCACTTTGGGCTTTTTTTATGAGGCACCTGTTTTTTTCCTGAGTATAAAAGGGAGTAAAATATTCCCTTTTTGCCTTTTGGCTCCAGACTAGGGGCTTTAGCAGGCCTGTTGCTAGGCAACACACTCTTTTTATTACAGCAAGAGGTTTTGCAAGCTGGCAAAGAAAGGAAGGGAGTCTTGGTGGCCATTTCTAGCTTATTAGCTTTCATCAGTGAGGCAGACCCTGGATGGGATGGAATCCATGTTCGAATCCCATCAACGGTATGCTCGCTGATGAAAGCTAATAAGCTAGAAATGGCCGTCCGAGACTCCCTTCCTTTTTTTGCCAGCTTGTAAAGTTTCTTGCTGGTCACTTTTTTTTCAATGTTGCTACAAACTTCGAACAATCACTAAACAAATGGTTGTAAGTTGTGGACCACCTGTGATTTGAGGGGGGGTGGAGCGTCTCGGACCGGCCCCTTCCTAATTTACACAAAGATAAAGAGAGGGATGGTGAAAGCACATTCAAACTCACAGGATTTCATTACTATAGCTTTACAACAAAAATACTACTGACCGACATGGCATTAGTTTCCTAGTCTAGTCTTCTACAAAAGGATTTGGGTTTGGGATTTGAAGAATCAATATTTATGGAGCAACCATGCTGCCCATCCTATCATGGAAGTTGGAGGAGAGTGAGTAATGGACAGGATTAAATTTCAGTCTACAATATTTAGGTTAGGCATTAAAACTGAGAGGAAAAACTAACACCACTTTGAAATCCTCTGATGATAGGAAATCCAGCTGTTACCATATCCGTCTCCAGATGTCAGAGGCGCCCACAACTTCCTTATTAGGCAAAGGACAGAAGTAAAAAGCTCTAGAGATGGTTTAAGCGGGATGATATTTTTTGGAAGGTGGGGAGAAGGTTAACAATTGAAAGCGATTGATATCGTAAAACTAAAACAGAGGAACCGGGACTTGCAAAATTATTATTATTATGATGAAACAAATCCTGCCACCAACCAAAGCAAAGCCTGGCACAAAATACATAGTCAGAATCAAATAATTCAGCAGCCAGGGATTTATTCGCCTACCACATCAGTTAGCATTCTTTTCCTTTCCGATAATTATTTGTCGCTATCCTACGTTTCAAAGTATAATTATGCTTTGTGGTGAGGACGAGGGGAAAATGTATGCTTTCCTTGGCCTTCCAATGTAAAGCAGTCTTCATTTATTGCCAAATGAGCCTGTCATTTTTAATCTGATTCTTGTGGGAAATCCTGACTCACCGGCATGGCTGCCGCACTCATCCAGAGCGCACTCACTTAACAATCAACTCCATCAAAGTTTACTTGCCTATACGCTGAACAGGGGGCGCAGTGGCTCAGCGGGTTTGATGCTGAGCTTGTCGATCAGAAGGTCGGCAATTCGAATCCCTAGCAGCGCATAACAGAGTGAGCTCCCGTGACTCACCCCAGCTTCTGCCAACCTAGCAGTTCAAAAGCATGTAAAAATGCAAGTAGAAGAACAGGGGAACAGGGACCACTTTGGTGGGAAGGCAACAGCGCTCCAGGCACCTTTCGGAGTCTAGTCATGCCGGCCACATGACCACGGGGACGTCTTCGGACAGCGCTGGCTCTTGGTCTTAGAAACGGAGGTGAGCAGCACCCGTTGAGTCGAACATGACATGGGGAAACCTTTGCCTTTACTCGTATATACTAGAACTTCAGTACATGCACTAAAAACAGCACAGAGGCTAAAGGGTTCAGAGCATAAACAATCCATCTCTCCTAGTTTCCAGTGTGCTAGAGGAAACTTGAACAACCAAAAGAGAGTTTTGTGCTTTGCACGAAAGATGCAACTTCCATTATAGCAACTTTAGTTCCTTTACGGAAGTATGAGCTCAGCTGAACAGGCCCAAATGGCTCTAGTGGGAAATCTTGTCACTGGACAAAGACCAAATTATATGGAAAAGCTCAGTTTCATTTCAGAGTTTTTGATCAACCGCAGAGACTCAATATTTTAAGGAAGAGCCAGGATGGTGCAATGGTTAAAAGCAGCCCTGCAGGCTATTTCTGATGACTGCCATCTGCCATTAGCCATCAAAAGTTCAGCAGTTCGATTCTCACTGGCGCAAGGTTGACTCAGCCTTCCATCCTTCCGAGGTTGGTAAAATGAGGACCCAGATTGTTGGGGGCAATAGGCTGACTG
>JANHFO010018147.1:0-12311 GCA_032468095.1 Pareas carinatus | reverse complement strand
AACAATAATTCATGAATTTCACAAAGGGCGGAATTTAGTTTTTATCGTAACCACTTTTCTCTAGGGGTTTCTTTTGTGTACTTAAGCCACTAGATGGCAGACACATGTTTAGAAAAAAAAATGTTAATAAAGATACAGAGGGTTTGAACATGCCTCAAAGAGATATTTTAGTTAGTATTCATGTCTAATGTATTTTATAAAATATACAGAATCTTTATATCTACTACTTTTTTGCTATCTCTGTGGTCGGGAGGGTTGGGATAGGAGTCAATCCTCATCTGTTTTTCTACTTTATAGGATTTTGGGGTCCCAGTATCATTACTGGGCTGGTCTCCATTTTTTTGTTTTTGTTTTGACTATATGAGACCCTGTTCTTACTACAAGAACACAGGAGCACAGTGTTTTTGTGTTGCAGACTATAGAGAATGGCTGCCGTAAAATAAAACTAAGAGAAGGATGCTTCAGTCGCGCAACTTCATTTCATGTTCTTTGTGAAGTCAGAACCTGCATTTTTCATTTAATATCTGAGGTAACCTCCAGAGAAATTGTTGGTTAACCCTGGGAATTAATAGCAGAAGATTCACACAGCAGTAGCAGTAATTTTTTCTGTTTATTGCCTTTACTCCAAACTGCATTCCCCCCACTGTTTTCCCCCCTCTCTTTTTTATATTTTTCCTATTTTTTTTATCAGTAAATTATCCAGACACCAAGACTCAGGAAGCCTCCAAATTGTACAAATACAGTAAATGAAAACTGTTTGGGGGAAACATCTATATAAGCACTTGAACTTTTGCTCCTAGAAATTTTAAATAGCCATTTGGCTGTTGTTTGATAATAGTAAATGGAACAGCATCAGCTAAAAGGTCCTGAGGTCATATTTCATCTCAGCCATTAGCTTATTGGTGAGTTTTGATAATGTAGTTTTTCTCAGGTGCTCCACACCCATCTGTAGCACAGCTGTAACAACCTACCATAGAACGATTATTGAAATGCTATGCAGAGGGGATTGGGCATTGCATATCCGTCACTTCTCTATAAAATGAACTACTCATGAATTATTCCTTTGGGCTTGGTTGAACTGAAAGAAAATGACTAATACGTAGTGTTCCAGCTAAGCTTTATCGGACTGAAGATTAGAAAACATTTAAAGCAGGAGTACCTAACCCCCGGTCCATGGACTGGCACCGGTCCGTGGCATGCCAGCAACTGGTCCATGCAAACGAGCATAGTTCCATCCATGGGATGCAGTCAGCATGCAAAACCATGCCCACAGTGGTCTGTGGAAAACCTTCCTGGAACTAGTCCCTGTTGCCCAAAAGGTTGGGGGGTCACTAATTTAAAGAGCTCTTCTGCATCAGGTCAAAGATACATTTTTTCTTTTTTATCACTCATTATTATAACTAGATTTATTTGATAATCTAGGTTGATTCAGTCTTCCCTTCACTTTAAGTCTTTTGTTTAACCATTGTTAATAGTGTTGTTTGATCAGCAAGTTGGGCACTTAACCACCTTCAATTGTAGATGATTTATGATCAAGTTAAAACATTTCCAGGATAAATGTTTGAGAGAGACACTTTCTGTTCTAGGAACTGTGTGTTTATTTCTTTTCCCTGCTTTCTGTTATCAATGAATAGGAAGCCTTTTCAACTTATCCCATGACTATTACGTTCCTTCTGGAGTTTTCAGGGAGGGCTGGTGGAACCAAGTAAACAAGTATTATTCCAATCTACACAGTTGTTGACACAAAGAACTATGGATCCCTGAGTTAATTCCCCGTTCTCATTGTCCAGATTGTACATCTGTAGAGAATGCTGTAAAAATAAAATATTTTCATCATTATTGAGCACCTAAGTTGGTCCTCAATAATGGTAATTTTGCTGGGAAAAGAAGTGAAAGTAAATAATTTTAATGGTTATGTTATTGGGAAATGATCCAGTATTTTCTGAACTCCGTCATTCTGCTACTTTTTCTGTTGCTAAAAACAGAATGTCTAGCTATTTTTGTGTTATAATATTCCATCCAAAATATTGCAGAATTGGAATCAAGTTGCTAAATAACTTTTCAAATACCTGTTTTGTATTTTGTATTGTCCTGTAGCAAAAGAACTTATTTTTGGGCAGGAATATTCAAAGGGCTAATAGAGACAGCCCACACAGATCAAAATGTATTCAGTCTGAAACAGTCTTTTCTATGTCAGAGTGTCAGTTGGATTGGTTTTGTTCTTTAATCTAATATTGCAGAACAGTGTGTTAACCATTATGTTTGGCTTGCTAAACATTTGACATTTACCCTTTGTTTACAAACAGAAATGGTGATTCAGAGCTGCCTCTTTTTTTGACATTTGCTATTGGTCAAAGCATTAAACATGAAAAGGCACCATGCAAATAAACACAGAGATCATACAGCGTCCACATGATTTTCAATTTCTTAGTGAATCATGAACTTTTATTGTAAATTTTCAGGTACACATGTAGCAAAAACACAGGTCTGACTGGGAAGTTGGATGGTCAGGTCCAACATAGTCATTCTTCTTCAGGAGCTTTTCCTTATGTTTACATGCAGCCATACATAGAAAGACTCTGTAAATATTTAACAGTGTACTGTAACCGTAACCCTTTTATGTACCTATTATGTTTCTCTGAAAATAGGTCCTGGTCTTATATTAATTGTTCCTCTACAAGGCACATTAGGGCTTATTTTTCGGTTAGGTCTTATTTTCGGGAAAATACGGTACTAAATGTGTCTGTCTGGCTGATGATCTTAACTGGGGCTTATTTGGGGGGTAGGGCTTATATTATGTGCATCCTGAAAAATCATGCTAGGACTTATTTTCTGGTTAGGTCACTTTCAGAGAAACAGGGTAGCAACTTAATGTTATGTATTGAGAAAAATATACTCCAGATTTCTTCTTTTACTCAGATAAAGACATTCATACTGGAACATACCCATTCCCAGCCTCCAAACCTGATTGAACTCCTTTCCCCTGATAGGTATTTCTTATTTTAAAAGGCAGTTGTAGGAGAAGGACAGGCAGAGTCAAGAGAGAAATCAACCTGGAGTTATGTTCCTACAAGTGATTTAAGCCCAATCCCTCTTGAATTCCACTGACTCTTATCTAGCACCAATTTAGTGCTGATCATTAGTTGACTAGGGGTGTAGCGGTTAAGATGCTGGCCTTGTTGACCAGAAGGTGGGCAGTTTGAGACCCAAGCATCATGTGATGGAGTCAGCTCCTGTTTTTGCCCCAGGTCCTGCCTACCTAGCAGTTTGAAAGCATGCAAGTCTGAATAGATAAATAGGTACCACTTCAATGGGAAAGTAACAGTGTTCCGTGCACCCCAGTGTAGAGCTATGCTGGCCACATTACCACATAAGCATCTTTGGACAATGCTGGCTCCCTTGGCTAGGAAATCGATAATACGCACCACCCGCTAGAGTCAGACACAACCTTTTATTAGTTGACCAAATTTTTGTCTATAGACATGGACAACAAATCATCTTAACTAGACCTTAATGTATGATCCTGATTCTTCACGACTGACACATTTGTTAGACATGATGCACGTTTGAAGATGAAATTGCTATGTAGACTTATCTGGACATAAGCCCATTAGCTTCATTAGAGTGTATAACTGAATTTACTACCAAATAAATATCCATGGAATGGCATCATGGAAAGACTTTCAGTATCCTGTGCTCTAGTCATATTGACATTTATTGGACAACTATCTTCTATTGGGTTAAAAGAAGTTCGAACCTGTCCATGTAGCAGGTTCATCTCCATTTTGCACAAATACTACTGAGACCATCGCACAGGTCTTTTTACATTGCCCCTGTTCTCAATTAGTTGTGACACTTCATTTTTGCCTTGTTAGTTTTTTGAAATGTTATAGGTCACATTTTTTCTTGATTTTCTACTCTCACATTTATTAATCACATTCGTATGTTATTACATGCAACATTGCTAGATGTTACCGGTGACAATTAAAATTCACAAACGAATAATTAAGCCTCCTGAGCATGGGTAAACTATTGCAATTTTTTTCTCGTTTTAATCTTTATTTGATTTTGCATCCTATTTGAGACTTTCAGAGGCCTTTAGTTTAGAGACTTGGTATTAATACTAAAAACTTTTATAGAGATTCTAGTGTTTAATATTATAACATTATGTTAGAAATCATAATTTTTTAGTTATTTTTAATCTATGTTTGAGTGTTGTTGTTGTTATTGAAGCAAGTATAAGTTTTCCTGATTGTATTTTATGCTGCTCTATGACCGAAATTAATATTAGATTTTATTTCTTGCTAGATACAGTATTATTGATTTCTATGCTTATTTTATTTTAATGGTGCATGTAACTTTTAGTGCGTTTTTGGCAAGAATGAGAATACCATGCACATAGAAAAAAAAAACCCAAATCTGAGAACGTAGCACAAAGCACTCATTAAGACAGAGAATCCTGTCTTTCTTAAGACGGTATGTTTTGAAACTGACTACAAGCCAAAGGTTATATAGTTCTTCCAAAAATTTAACATTGCTTTCTCAATGCCGATCAGTTTTAGCCCTATATTGTTATTCAACATGAAACAGAAGTGCTGCAACTTTTATAGTGAAAAATGTGTTAAAACTCATTTAATTAAAGAAGAGCTGTTTTGTTTGCTGCAGGATGCTGACCTGTTTCAGAATTAAATTCTAAGACTGGTTATATAGAACACAGTTACTTTAGTCAGCAGATAGTATGGACTGTGCCCTTCACCATTTTGCATATAAAGAAAGATAAACATTTCTAACTCAAATAGGGCTTTGGATAAACTTCCAAAGTCGGAATGACCATTACATAAGTTCCAGTCCTGGAATAAAAGTTTCTGTGTTCTGGAATGGGTTTTTTTCCCCTTGAATGCTGAATATCATGAAATATTCTATTCCACTTTCAAGGTTTCTGACATCCCACAATTTTTAATTTTTCTCCAGCCTTTGCTGCATAAACACAGAAGTTTATATAAGTGTAGCAAAAAGAGCTATTCACATTTCTCTAAACGGCAGTCCTCCAGTGATGTCTATAGGGAAAAACAGATCTACCTTAGTACGTTATTATTCCGACTTGTTCATAATATTTTTAATCTCTCTCTGTAAAATAGTATCTGTATGTAATACTGCCGCTTCAAATTCAGCATCCGGAATTCCCTTTGTAGCTCAAGACATCCCTAGGCAGATTTACGAAACAAACCGAAGCAAGTCTATACAATGTGGAGGCTTTTTGTTTTCCATTCCAGGGATTATTTCATGATGATAAAATAGATCATCTAACTAATTATTAAATGATATCACCTAAAGAAAAAGAAAGCAAAACCTCTCATCTAAGGATTAAAATTAACATAAATCACTGAAATATATATTACGTCTATTGTCTCTGCTAGTATTTTGAAATCTATGCCAGAAAAACTACCATTTATTTTTATTGCTTTTAAAATGACAAAGAAGAACAAAATCCCCCCAAAAAGTTATGATAAAACTACATACATTGCCAAAGAAAAGAAAAAGAAATAACACATAAGAAGTGCTTTGCAAAAAAGTGAAAGAATAAAAGTTAAAGGATTGAAAGTTAAAAATGAGATATAAATTACAGGCATTTGCAGATGATCTGGTATTTATTGTGGAAGAACCAATAGTTATGATACCAAAATTGATACAAAAAATAGAAGAATATGGAGATGTGGCAGGATTAAAAATTATTAAAGAGAAAATTAAAGTTATTGTTAAGAATATGACAGAAAAACAAAAAGAGAGATTAAGAGAGAATATGAATTTACAATTGGTAAAGAAGGCAAAATACTTAGGAATATATATAATAGCCAGATGTCCAACGTTAAAAGAGAATAATTATGATAAATTGTTGACTTGAATTAGGTCTGACCTTGAAAGATGGAAAAACTTACATTTATCACTGTTAGGGAGAATTGCTATAGTAAAAATAAATATTTTACCAAAAATCTTATTTCTTTTCCAGACGATACCAATAAGTTTGGGAAAGAAATTTTTTGATGAATTTGAATGCACTAATAACAAAATATGTATGGCAAGGAGAACAAGCAAGAATAAAGCTGAAACTGTTACACAATAATAAGAAGAGAGCAGGTTTGGGCTTCCCAGATTAGAACTTATACTACCAGACATCTGCGTTAACATGGATCAATGAATGGATAACTTTAAAGAACAAGAGGTTGTTATATTTAGAGGGATATGATTTACTAGTAGGATGGCATTCCTTTTTATGGTATGGTAAATACAAGATTCATAGATACTTTCAAAATCACTGTGTGAGGAATGCTTTATATAAGGTATGGGAGAAAGTTAAACCAATATATATAAGAAAATTCCAGAGTGAGTCCCTATTAGGGAAGCGCTGGTACATTCAAATTGTTTGATATGGAAAAAATCTGGACATATAAGGATATCTTAGATTTGGAGAGAAACTTGAAACCTAGACTAGCACTGGAAAATCAGGGTATGAATCTTACATGGTAGTCATATTTGCAATTAAAAACTAGATATGATAAAGATCTAAAACAGAAGATTTTTAAAGTGGCCTGACAGAATTTGATGAGCTACTGTTGACTAATAATGAAAAATTGATAAAGAAAATGTATACATTTTTGTTAGATAGAAGAATGGAAGATGAACAAGTTAAAAAGACTATGATAACATGAGCAAAAAGCTTCGATTATCCTATTGACATTGATAGATGGCAGAAATTATGGGAGAAAAATTTAAGGATGACGAAAGCCATAGCATACAAAGAGAATTTGTATAAGATGTTTTACAGATGGCATATGACAGCATATAAAATGTCTAAGATGAATAAAGGAGTGTCAGATAGATGTTGGAAGTGTAAAGACAATGCAGGCACGTACTGCCATATGTGGTGAACGTGTACTTATTGTTATGTTCTGTTTTGCTGTGTTTGCAGCATGTGTGTTGTGTTGACTGCAGCCGGGCTGAGTGAACGGTGCCACAGGACCAACCTGTGTTCATTGCAGCCAGGTTGAGTCAACGATAGGCGACAGCCGGGATTGGCCCACGTGAGCTTGCAGCGGGACCAACCAAGGAACGAGTGGACCATGCGGCGATTGGTCGCTCCACGCCCTACTGGGACTTTCAAACCTTCTCTTGCACGGGTATAAATGCAAGGCACTACCCTTATGCGGGTATCTTTCGTTACGAGTTCTGAATAAAGGAAGTTTAAGTTACTGCGTATTGTGCATCATTGACTACCCACACAACACTTATGATGAAAAATATTGGGAAAAAATACATAAATGATTACATGATATGACAAAGATACAGATAAATTTTAAGCCTGAATTGCTTTTGCTGGTTATTCTCCCAGAACATTTTAATAACAATATGCATATTTGATAATACACATTCTGACAGCAGCCAGTATTGTCTTTGCACAAAACTGGAAAAATGAAAAAGTTATACAAGACGAAGAGATAAATAAGAAAATTTTAGAGTGTGCGGAAATGGATAGATTAACTTTGACGCTGAAGAGCAAAGAAGAATCGGTACACTTCAAAACATGGAATAATTTCTACAGATGGTTAGATAAGAAGTGGAAGAAGTAGATTTGAAAATGTATTAGTAAGATGATATAGACACTGTTGAACATTTGTGAAAATGTAAAATTTATACCCAGATAGTTGATGCTGATCGAAATCTTTGAAGCAGTTGTTTTATTTGTTTGAATGTTTGTTTTGTTTGATTTTATTTGTTTAAACTAATAAAAAAATCTCTAAAAAAATCTCTCCTTAAATTTGAAATTTCTGATAGTTATATCATTTTTGGTAATTTTTATTTGATTTTTTTATTTGATTGACAAGATTCGGGGTGTTTAAGAACAGAAAAGGAGATGTAAATGTAAAAGAAAAAAATTAGGTAGATTCATTAGATTAAATTTATAATATAAACTGTTTCTAGTAACACTTGATGCACTTTTTGGGATTAAAATGATTTATGAAGATTTATTGATATGTTCACTGAAATGAGGTGAGATATGGGGGGAAGAAATTGTGGTGATCAGTTATTAGAGTTGTCTACACTTCCTAGGAAGGAGGGGAAATTACTTTTTCTTTTCTTTCTTTGCTTTTTCCTTTTTTGTTTCTTTTTGCTTTTTCACTTACCGTTTTTCTTTTTATCCTTCGTAGTTTGTATTAGTTTTATTGTATATTACCTTTAATAAAATTATTATACAAAAATCAAATAAGCATTTATAGATATACAAGGATTTCAGAAACTTGGGATTTATTCTCTGTTTGATCATTGTTGACATAAAGAAAAGATGAAAAACATATCCATTGATTACTGAGGAAGCTTCTTCACTTCATGGTCACACTTTCTGGAAAGTATTTGTGTGTTTGAAATCATCCTCTATTAGTGACATTAATAGCAAAATTTGTCTTCTGCTTTTAGCTTTACTTTCCAGTTCGGAAACCAGTTTCATCAGCAACTGCAAAAGAAAATTTATTCATACTTTTACTGTGAAGTATCACATTTGGCCAAACATGAAATGCATTTTATATACAGGCAGTTCTCGACATACAACAGTTCGTTTAAATATTGTTCAAAGTTACAACAGCACTGAAAAAAGTGACTTATGTCCATTTTCAAAGGCATCTGCGTGGTCATATAATCAAAATTCAGATGCTTGAAAATAACTAATATTTATGAAGGTTGAAGTGTCCCTGGGTCATATGGTCACTTTTTGTGACCTTCTGACAAGAAACTCTTGTCAGCAGGCAGTCAAGCCAACAATGAAAACATACTGTACTATAGAAACAAATAATTAAACAGAAATAAACGGTAAATATGAAAGAAAATGAATCAAAATATTACATCCAATGCAGATAGAACAGGGGATCCTCTGTCCTGCCTAGGTACCTTCAGGAACACCTTTTACCAGCTAGTACCTCCCACCGGCCAGCACGCTCCCACAGAGAGGGCCATCTCTGAGTGCCGTCAGCCAGGCAATGTCAGCTGGCGGCACCCAGGGGGAAAGCCTTCTCTGTGGCAGCGCCCACCCTCTGGAATGACTTCCCCCTGAGATATGTACTATATCTGACCTCTGTTGGATCCGTTGATCTGACCGGCAGACCATGCTCAGAAATGTCTGGCAAAACAAGTGGTCAACCTGTCAGTTAATGAAGCTGTTTTCCCCCCACTATTTTACCAAGCGCTAGACAGCTCGGCGGCTGTCTTTAGCAAGTTGTGAATACCAAGATGTGTTCTCTTGCACTTTAGGCAAGTACACCGGCAAACCCATTTTCATTACGTTGGACCTGTTGGTTGCCCCCATCAGATTGAAAGCCTGCAGAGTGCCATTCGCACTGCGGGAAAAATTGGACGCTGCCCTGGATAAATTAATTGCCCAGGGCATCTTAGTCCCCATTGAGACTAAGTGGGAAACCCCAATTGTCACCCCCATAAAAAAGGACAGCTCAATTCGCATTTGTGCTGACTATAAATGCACCATCAATAAGGCATTACAACAAAATGCGTACCTGGTGCCAGTCATACAGCACTTGCTCCACTCTCTGGGTGTGGGGTCAATTTTCACTAAGCTGGATTTGGCTCAAGCCTACCAGCAACTGCCGGTGGACGAAGCCACAGCTGAAGCCCAGACGGTGGTTACCCATCGTGGGGCATTCAAGGTCACAAGTCTGCAATTCGGGATTAGCGTGGCCCCGGGACTCTTTCAGGGAGTAATGGAATTGTTGACTTGCACGACCAGCTGCGCGACTGCTTAAAAACAGTGTTCGAATTATTTCGAAGTAAGGGTCTGAAATTAAGAAGGGACAAGTGCTTAATAGGGGTTCCCTCGGTGGACTTCGGTGGTACAGAATAGACAGCGCTGGTATTCACCCCACGGAGGACAAAGTCAAGGCAATCAAAAATGCCCCCACACCAACAAATAAAACAGAATTGCAATCATTTTGGGGGTTGCTAAACTTCTACCACTCATTCTTGAAGGACAAAGCCACAGTCGCTGACCCCCTGCACAAATTATTGGCCAAAAATGTGCCCTGGGTATGGGGACACAAAGAGGCCGAGGCTTTTGACAAATTGAAAAATTTACTCTCGAGCAATCAGGTCCTAATTTGTTTCAATACTACCATGCCAGTAACACTCACCTGCGATGCATTGCCTTTTGGCATTGGGGCAGTGCTCAGCCACACCCTTCCTTTAGGTGAGGAAGCCCCAGTGGCCTTTTACTCCCGTACTTTAACCCCGGCTGAACGCAACTACAGCCAGATTGATAAGGAGGCTCTGGCTTTAGTTGTTTCAGTCCGGCGTTTCCATGAGTATGAGTATCTTCCAGAGTATCTTCACTCTGATCACGGACCACAAGCCGCTTTTAGGTATCCTGGTGGGTGATAGACCCACCCCAGTGGCTCTATCCCCTCGGATGATATGCTGGTCTCTCCTCCTGGCCGCATACTCGTATGCACTGGTTCACAAACCTCGCAAGGCTGTGGGAAACGCTGATGCTCTCAGCCGTTGCCCCTTGCCCGGTGGGAACTGTCAGTCTGACTGGGAGGAGCCGACTTTGCTGGTCGACTACCTTAGCTCCTCACTCATCACCTCTCAGGAGGTGGCTGACTTTTCCCCATCTGATCCGATTCTGGGCAAAGTTATGAACTGGGTGCATAGGGGATGGCCGGAAGGGAAACTGGCTGAGGAATTCACCCCCTTTAAGATGCAAAGGGAGGAACTAGCTATCCAGGGAAATTGCTTGCTATGTGGTGACAGAGTGGTAGTGCCCGCCAAATTAAGGAAACAAATTCTGACCACTTTACATGAATGCCATCCGGGCATTGTAAAAATGAAAGCGTGGCCAGGAGTTTTGTTTGGTGGCCAGCGCTTGACAAAGACATAGAACAGCTGGTGGCTCGCTGTGCAGCCTGTCAGCAATCCAGGCCAGCCCCTCCAAAGATTCCCCCTCAGGCCGTGACCAGAAGCGCCTGGTCACGGCTGCATTTAGATTTTGCCGGCCCAATGCAGGGCCAGATGTTCCTAATTGCAATCGATGCTTTTTCAAAATGGATGGAAGTCCATTTAATGAAGGACACAATGGCCGGCGCAGTGTCCCAGTATTTGGATACTTTATTTATCACACACGGTCTTCCGGATGTTGTGGTATCCGATAATGGACCCCAATTTACAGCCAGACAATTCCAGGAGTTTTTGGCCACTCGAGGGATCTGGCACCTGTTGACAGCTCCGAATCACCCGAATTCGAATGGTTTGGCGGAATGGGCTGTGCGCATGCTAAAGGAAGCTCTCAGTAGACTCTTGCCAGGTAATTGGCAGATTAGAGTGGATTCCTTCCTCAGGTGGCAACACATCACTCCTTGTAAAAGCACGGGGAAGAGCCCAGCCAAACTGCTTTTTGGCAGAAAAATTTGGTCGGTGTTAGACCGATTACACCCTGACTATGCGCCGGGGGCTGGGCAGCCATCTAGCCGGACCCCACGGAGTTTCGCCATAAGCGACAATGTGTGGGTAAAGAACTACAGCCAGGGGTTGCCATGGGTGTCAGGAGCTATCGAAAATGTCATGGGCTCTTGTTCCCATGTGCCTAACAAAACACACTGTTCTCCCCAGGATAAGGAGATTCGGAGGACGCACTCGAGCTACCCGAACTGGGACACTTCCAGCGTTGGGCGATCACTGATGCCCCAGTTGTCCTGCCTGACGACAGCTTCCCGGGGGCTGCCCTGGATGGGACGGACCCTGCCCCACTGAATCCTGGGTTGACCAATCGGGAGGGGGGCATCCCTATCACTGAACCCCAAAAGTCAGGCCGACAGAGTCGGAAGCCTGCTTATTTAAAAAATTATGTTTGTTAGTGAGTTTAATTTATGAGGGGAGGGCTGTTGGATCCATTGATCTGACCGGCTGGCCAGGCTCCGAAATGTCTGGCAAAACAAGTGGTCAGCCAGTCAGTTAATGAGGCCGTTTTCCCCCCACTATTCTACCCAGCGCTAGACAGCTTGGCGGCTGTTTTTAGCGAGTTGTGATTGAGTAAGAAGTTTAGTTGTAGCCCTTAAGAAGGGCCAGTTACTCTAACCAAGCTGCTGGTTTCTGTTTCAATTTATGCTTGTACTTCAATAAACATCATTGCTGAAATCCGAGAGCTCCTGCCTGTCTTTTCTGGCGCGAACCTCCATGTGTTCCGTCATGCCCTGAAAACATATCTTTTCACACAAGCCGGGCTATCCTAGCCCCCACCCTTTTATTATAGTAAATTATTT
>JANHFO010018032.1:0-12318 GCA_032468095.1 Pareas carinatus | reverse complement strand
GTCGAAGAAGCCCAAACCCTGCCAGCCTGCTCTTCAACCCTTCCTTTTGCCCAGGAAGGGCTTTTCAAAGCCACCCATTGGCATTAGACGGCCAAACGGAGACTTTTACGATCCTGCAGAGCGGACGCTCACTCGGAGCGACTTTCACCGCTCGGGTTGCCACCGGAAGTCCAGTATGCCACTAGGTTGATCACAGCCTCCACAGGAAATGGGCCAAGGAACTGGTGGTCCAATTTCCACATCAGCCGGTCCGATGTTAGGTACCTGGTGGATAGCCACACCCGGTCATCAACAACATGATCAGGTGTGTTCCTTCGGAAGCTATCTACAACCCGCTTATAGGCATCTTTGGCCTTGTCCAGCTGATGTTGCACCAGGCAGTGGACCACCTACAGCTCCCCGAGGTACTCTGCGATGACAGGGACTGGTGAGTCGACAGGCATCAGCGAGAACAGCTGTGGATGGTAGCTGAGGTTGGCTAGGAATGGGGTCACCTGGGTGGAGGTGTGAGCAGAATTGTTGAAGATGAACTCCACCACAGACAAATAGTCCTCCCAGTTACTCTGCTGCTGGTTCATGAAGCAGTGCAGGTACTGCTCCAAGATCCCTATGACCTTCTTAGTCCATCTCCGGGTGGTAGCCCGAGGAAAGGCATACCTGGACCTCGAGGGAGCACATCAATTTCCTCCATAACCTAGCCTTGAATTGCATCCCTCAATCTGACACCACCTTGTCAGGCAGGCCATGTAATTGGAAGACATGCTGCATAAACAGATGGGCGGTGGTGTGGGCCGTTAGCAGGCCATGGCAGGGGATGAAATGTGCCATCTTTGTGAGCATGTCCACCACAACCAATACTGTCGTGAACCCTGAGGACAGTGGCAGGTCTGTCAGAAAGTCCATGGACTCCCCAGGGATGATTGGGCATCGGTAACAGGCATAGCGTTCCAAGCAGTACTCAGGTCGCATGCTTGGCTTGCCAACAAGGGACACACGATGTCACAAAGGCCTGAACGTTGCTATGAAGGCATGGCCACCAGAAGGCTGAACAGGCTGAAGTGGCTTGCTGCGGGGCTGTCATGGCATTGTGACAGGACCAAACCCCAGAGCAGTCCTGCTGGAACCTACAGCCTGTTGCAGAATCGGAGCAGTCCGTCGATGTCAGACCATGGAGAATCTGGTCTGACATTGGCCCGGCACTCCTTCACTCACATGTCCTGCTATTAGGCCTCAATGAACTGTGCCCTCAGATCCACCAGCTCGGAGATCGCCACTAGAGTCTCACTGGGCAACTGTCCTGAGCGGGTGTTTCTCCTGGGTGTGCTCATACTCAGCTTGCGAGACAGCACATTGACCCTTGAGTTCTGACCACTTGGAATGTTGGTCACTTAGAAATTGAACTGCACAAAGAAGATAGCCCAACAGATCTGACGCTGATTCAATTTCCAACTGACCTGCAGGAACTCAAGATTTTTGTAGTCAGTGGGCAATCTGGTGACGGGCCCCCTCCAGGTAATGCCTCCAGGCCTCGAATGCCACTTTAATGGCTAGTAACTCCTTTTCCCAGATAGTATAATTGTGCTCTGCCAGAGTGAGTTTCTGAGAGTGGTTAGGGGAGAGGCACAGGGGGAAAAGGTGCTGCCAGATGAGTGAGCCTGGAGAAGTACCGCTCCCAACACAATGTCGGATGCATCTACCTCCACCACAAAGAGACAGTGCGGGTCAAGATGCCTGAGAATGGGCTCCTGCATGAAGGCGCGCTTCAACTGTTCAAACACCTCCTGTTACAATGCGCTCCAGTGAAATGTAGTCCCTTTTTGCAAGAGACGCATGAGACGTGCTATCAGAGTCGCAAAGCAGGGAATAAAAACTTGGTAATATTTTGCGAACCCCTAGAGCAACTGTACATCCTTGGCCTTATGGAGAGGCTGCCATTTCATAGTGCCTCCACCTTGCCGTGTCCCATGGCTAACCCGTCTGGAGAAATAAGGTGCCCCAGAAACTCCATGGTGGACTGAAAAAACTGGCACTTCTCCAGTTTGGCATACAGCCGGTTCTCCCGGAATTGCTGCAGGACCAAGCACAAATGCTGACAGTGACTCTTTCCATCGAGGAAGAAACCGAGAATGTCATAAGGTAGATGACCATGAACTGGTTAAGGAGGTCCCTGAAAATGTCATTCATGAGATGTTGGAAGAAGGTGGGGTCTTCCATTAATCTCCCTCCTTGATACGGACCAAGTGTTGTGCCCTGTGCGCTCAGACAGGCCAAGAAGAGTGTCCAAAGCCGAGCGAGATCCTTTCTGGGCTGCGGGGCTAGTCCAAGGTGCTCCCAACCATGGGGGCATGCCATAGCAGGGCTTGGCAGTTCGGGTGCTGAGGCGTGAGCACAGGCCCAGCCGGGCCAGAGTCAGTGTCCAATCGCCTGCCGACAAGGAGGGGGGGTGCCTGGGCAGCTCCAAGCCGAGTCAGTCCCAGGGCAGCTGCTCCGTGAGCCGAGTCTCTCTTCCGAGCAAGATCCCATCCCCTCCTTTTTCAACTCCTCCCAAAGTCAAGGCTCCCCCTGGAGTCCAAGCCTGTATCCGCAGCCATCTGCCATTTTAAAGTTCCCGCTCGGGTGGTGTCCACCGGCCCCACCCCCACCTGCAGCCAATCTGCGGTACTGGTTGTTCTCACGCTGCCAGTCGTCGCAGGTGTCTGCGAGTGCGCGGGTCCAGGAGGGGCTCCGGTGCCGCCTCTCCCTCCGAGTTGGGGCGCGCGCCAGTTGGTTCCTCCGTGCCTCCGTGCGGGGCAACTGGGGCCAACATCTCCAGGGGCGGGGCCTCGCTGCCATCCGTGCCTGTCCCTGACACGCCTGGGGATGGTTCGCCGGCGCCCGGGTGACCAACCAGAGTGTCCGTGCCCATGCTGGACGGCCCGGCCGCTGCAGGCTCCACCGCAGCTGGCGCGGGGGTGGGGACAGGAGCGGGGCACACCTCCTCCTCCTTGTCGGATGTCTCAGAGTCCGGCTCTGCGAGTTTGGGCCGGGTGGGGGCCCAAGCCCTAACACCAAGTTGTAAGCCCCCTGCAAGTCCAGCTTAGTGAATACCCATGCCTCTCGGAGCCAGTCTACAGTTCCGAGATGAGAGGCAGTGGGTATCGGTTCGGCATCGTGATGGAGTTGAGCTTCTTGTAGTCGTAGCAAAGCCTCCACTCCCCTGACTTCTTCTTCACAAAGAGCACAAGCACAGTCAATGGTGAGACGGATGGATGAATAAAGCCCCGCACCAGGTCCTTGGTCAAGAAGTCCTGCAGCATGACCAACTCGGGCTCCGACATAACATAGATCCTTCCCACCCAGAGGAGAGCATCTGGCACCAGCTCAATGGCGCAGTCATAAGGCTGGTGTGGGGGCAACTGGTCCACTTCCTGCTCACTAAATACATCCTCGAAACCTACCACCAGTGGTAAGGAAGGTACAAGGGTATCAACCACCCGACCCATACATCCTTGGCTGGTGTAGTTTGCACATTGATGCCTGGAGAACACCATCTTGTCCTGGGACCAAAGGATCATGGGGTGATGTGTCCTCAACCAGTCCATGTCCAGGACCACCGGAAAATGGAAGTTGGATGTAATAAGGAATTGAATCTGCTCCTCATCCGCCTCAATGTTCATCGTGAGCAGCTGTGTTGTGGCCATGATCAGTCAAGAGGGTAGCAACCACCTATCTATAGCTTCTACCTGGAATGGTGGGGTCACTGGGCATTGGGGAACTGACCAGTTGCTGGTGAAAGCAGAATCCATGAATCTTGTGGTCTACCTTGAGTCAATGAGTGCATGGATCGGCACGCCCTGTGTGTGACCTGGCCAAAACAATGACCAAGATCAGGTATGGTGATGGTTGCTGGGGCTCGGCCGCAGGTGGCGAGTCCTTTAATTGTTCAGCCCGACACAAGGTGCCCCTAGAGTTGGACTCTACCCATTTCCTGCCAGGTTTTTCCTACGGTTGCCGACGGTACCAGTGGTGGCAGGGTGCGATGCTTCTTGAGACATCGAGCCGAGAAATGGCCCTGCTCCCTGCAGTACAGGTACAAACTGTCCCAGCACCATTGGTTGTGCTCCGTCACTGACAGGCGAGGTCGCAAAGTTCCAACTCCATGGGTTCCTCCCCTAGTGCTGGGCTCACTGGCAATGGGGCGGTGGGGCAGGTCACTGGAAGCGGATGACGGCTCTTGCACTGCTTCAGCAGGGCGTCTATTTAGAGGCAAAGGAATATTAGGGCATCAAAGGTCATAGGAGGATCCACCTGGGCCATTTCGTCCAGCAGCTCCTCTGATAGACCATCCTGGAAGGTGTCCATCAGTGCTGTCTCATTCCAGGCCAGTCCTGCTGCACAGCCGAACTCCTGAATATATTCCTGGAGCAGTTTCTCGCCCTGTTTCAAGGCCTTGAGACACCTCCACGTTGTCTGTGCTTTCAAGGGGTCTTTACACATGAGGCGCAATTACATGCAAAACTTCGAGTAATTGTCTAACGGAGGGCTGGCCTGCATCAGCAAGGGGGTGGCCCAGCGAGCTGCTGCCCCAGACAGCAGGCTCAAAACAAACCCCACCTTAATCCAGTCAGTGGGGAAGTTCACCACCCTCAGGCTCATGTAGAGCTCGCACTTTCCTTAAAAGGCAAGGAATTGTGCTGGTGCCACATCAAATTTGTTCAGAATGGTCACTGGACACTTGGTATGGACAGGGGGTGCAGATGCGGGTCCAGTCGCTGCTTGTAGCTGGTTTAGCTGGGCAGCAAATGCGGCCACCTGCTGTGTGAGCTGTGCGTTCTCCTCCCTCAGCTGGTCCATGCTGTGAGCCATTTGTTAGCTACAGCATTCTTTTCTGGACAGAAGGGCCAAATGAAGCAAAGAGCTAGAATTATACAGTGTCCAGTCTGAGGTCAGAATACCAGAGTGTAGAAACTGCAGCCAGTCCAAAATCAAGATACCAGAAAACCGAAACTGAAGTCAAACTAATATCAGAAAGAATCAGAGTCAATCCAAAGTCACTAGCACAGGAATTCCAAAGCAACTGCTTGAAAACCAATAGTTTTTCAACTTTCTGATGAGGGTGGGGGCTGCTTGCCAGGCCTTCAGCGACGCCTGATAGGTTGGCCCCATGAAGGAGGCCAAGGCACTGCACTAGTCCAGTTCCTTAAACACTATACTGCACTGGCTCTCAAGAAAAGGAAAAATTGATTTAATAACATCAATTTTCTTTCCTACAACTGATTATTTTATAACAGGTTATCTGTTATTTTATAATGAGCTGCTTCACTGCCACCTGCATTGACAAGGCTGCAAATTGGAACCCCATTAGCTACAATATTTCTGAAAAGATTGTTTCTGTTTTATCATCTGGCTAAAAGACTATTAGGGTTGTTTTTCTGATGGAACCTTTTTCTTTGTTAGCTGCTGCTGTATCAAATCTTCTTTGCTTTGGAGACTAGAGCCATGGCACCTCTGCTCTCAGTGCTTCTTTGAGCATTTAATGGGTACTTCTGGGTGACAAGGTTGATCTTTGTCAAACTGCTCCATGCAAAAAAACTTGCTACCTGGATAAAATTTCCAGGAAACTCCAAGTGGTGCCCCTTTTGAGTAAAATTGAAATATTATTTGAGTAAGTTCTGGCTATTAACCTTAGTTTTTAGCTCCTCCATTCCAGATTAGCATCTATTATCTAAAGTAAATAATTTTCTATTGGCCAAGCACCTGGAGGACAGTTGATTATTAGAAACTATTTTTTTGAAGGAGTGTGTTATTGTTCTATTACCTGAAATAGTTACTATTGCTTTCTATTCTATAACATAGTTGTTCAACAGAACTACTAGGATGGCACAACTTCACTTTCTACAGTCACATTGTGTCTCTGCTCCCAAGAATGCAACTTTGCCTGCCAGAGAAGACACATAGCCTTCCTAACAGAAATTTTCTATGGACTACACTAGTATATATACAACTTACCATTTCCCCTCTGATTTGATAAGAACTGCCTTTATATTGAGAGGATAGTGATTGGCAGAATCAAGCTGACCTTGACTGATTTCAGAAAACGTTTATACTTATCAGTCATTAAATCTCCAGAAAATTCCAGGACTGTAGACTCTTTTGGAAAATAATGACAAAATTTGAAAAAGACAAGAATAGACTAATTCCAAATGGCCTCCTCAAAAGCAATGGATAAATCCACGAAGTAAGGAATAGGTGAACTTAACTTCAGAGATACAATCCTTTTCATAGTGTTTCTTATAGAATTTATCATAGTGAACTGTGTATGCAATTTTTCTCTTTTGTTGTACCTTTTCTGATTATATGCATTGTTTTTCACAATACATGTATGGCGATCTGATCCTTCACTCTTATCCAATCACTCAAAAGCATGTCAGAAATATTGATTCAACCTCTTGTGGTTGCTTAAAAAGTGACGACTCACTGAACATTCCTTCACACACACCAGTGAATACTGATAATAAATTATAGCTTCAATTCTAAAATTCCTACAATGTGGAAGGATTAGTCAAATTCATTTTGTTTTAATGTATTCAAGAGAAAAGCTGCTCATATGGCATTTTTTGTAAAGCTGATTTAAATCAACTCTTTCTTTTGTTTCAGAAAATTATTTCCCTTCAGAAATAGTCTGTGATGATCTGATCGATTTTATACATTGCCTCTGACAGAAATATAAAACCAAAAGAATCAACTAAGACTACATTCTTACCTTTCAAAAGAATATATGATGATACCTACTGTATGTAGAGGAAGTGGCTGATGATAGTTCCACTCTTGAATTTTATCCATATCCAGCTCTTGTGATTATGTGACTGAAAGGGTTCAAGTCTATGCAGAACAGTAGCAGTGCATCGCATTTGTATATGCTGCACTTGATAGTTACTTGAGTGAGTTATCTTGCATTGACTTCCAGTGTTTTCTTCCGCAGTCCACTGAGTAATTGAATAAGGTCATTAGTGTCCTGTTGACTTTGTAGCGTACCAGTCATTTACAGATCCATGTGTATAGCAATGAGTCATAGGCTTGCCCATAGACAATCCAGTGTGTAGATAGATTACTCTGTCTAGACCTTGAGACAACTGCTCCATCTTTGAGCAATTCATGTTTTGAGCCTATGGTGTTATTCCCAGAGTCCTTTTGAGCTGTACTGGCCATATGGTCCTATATCTTGCTGACTATGATGACTAATATATTTTTCCATGTTATGGGGAAGCAAATTATTATCTGGTATTTGGACAGTGCTGTTCTCTTGTAGGGATATTTCATTATCCTCATTGTCAGTCTGAATGGAAGCCTGCTGCTAACAGCTAGTTCTATGCTACTAGGTGTTCATGCATTGCTGGATCATGTCCAGGTAAGGTGCTGTCTAGTTCTTCATGTTATTGACCCACTCTTGGATGTCTGCTACTGTGATTGAGTCCTATAGCTACTCTATTGAGTTCTCCAAGGAACCTAGAGTAATAAATGCGGTCATTTTATATTGTTAAAGGTAGGAGGACCCAAGTTAGTGTGCAGCTGATGCACAATGCAAAATTGTGCGAAGGCCCTCCTAGCTATGACTGCCATCTGCTCTTTGAGCAGCAATCAGAAGGATCCGAAGGGGAGGAATTTACCATGTGCTCAGACCCAACTTTAGTCCTTTTGTTTCCTTAACAACTTGGTTCCTTTTGCTGGCTTTTGTTCACCCTGCTTACATGCTTCACCACTTTGAGGTATGATGACTTTGGCCTAGTCTCACAGCATCATCACTATACTGGTGATATCTCATTCCATGATGCTGGATTATCTCACCCAGAGGTTTCATGTATTTATTCATTTCAATTCTTGAACTAGTTTTGAAAACCTGGATATGCTTACAAATGTTTTGGATTGCCAAACATAAGCCCTTTGCTAATGGCCATGTTGGCTGGGATAAATGAAAGCTGGAATCCCATAGGCATAGAGGGCATCAGATTGTCTTTCTCAGAAAAAGTGTGAAGATGCTTAATGAGATGGTAAGAGCTTAAAGTAGCAGGAAAGATGCTTCTGTCCATCCTGCCTCCATTTTAAAAAGGATTTCATGGAGGATTTCAGGATGAATTCAGTTCTGATGTTCATTATAACTTCTGTTGAAGCAGCAATGAAGGAGGATATGAGGTTGACACGTTTAGCTAGGATGCATGCTACTTTTCTTAGAACCATGTAAGCTCTTTTGGCCAGAGCAGGAACCCTCTACTAAAAAAAAGATTAAAGATATGACTTCCGTTTTGAATAAGACTATTATGTCACTCTCACAATCAGAGAATAGTTCCTATTTAAGTCTTGTTAATGGACTCACTTGCATGGAAGGCAGGCCATATAGACAGGACAAGCACCCAGTGTCACAAGGCCTCCTCGAACTGTAGGCTGGGATCTGAGTTATTCTCACATAATAAAAAGAACTTAGGTAAAACTAAAGGAATGGAGGCATGGGAAACATTCTAAACCTTTTTCACAAGAAAAAGCAGAATTTGAGCACAATGGGTGTTTATGATTCCTGGAGTTATTGAAATATATACACTGAGTTGAATGATTTACACCTAAAAGGTTCAGGTTCAGTCTCCTCTGGTTTGTCCATTGTTTTGCTTCTAAAGATGATCCAGAGTGATAGAACATTCCCTCCCATGAATCACTAGTAAACTCATTTAAATGAGTAACATCTCTTAATGTCTCTAGGCTTGAAGGGATGCAACAAAGACTCATGGGGCAAGGTCCAGAGTCCAGGTACAAAGGGCAAGGCAAGTCCACAAGGCCAGAGGCCAGTCCACAAATCAAAACAAGGCAAAGCAAAGCAAGTCCATGAGGCAAAAGGCAGCTCTCAAGGCAAAGCAAATTTAAAGGATTTTAAGGAGGATTTCAGGATGACTTCCGTCCTGATATCTGTCATATCGTCTGTTGGAGACTTGGGGAAGGGGCTTACCATTTGCTCAGATCCACCTTTTGTCATTTTGTTTCCTTAGCAACTTTGAGGTATGGTGGCTTTGGTTTAATCTCACAGCATCAGCACCATACTGGTGATATCTCATCCCATGATGTCAGATGATTTCACCCAGTGGCTTCATGAGTTTATTCAGTTCAATTCTAGAACAAAGTTAGGAAACCTGGATACCCTTTCAGATGTTCTGGATTGCCTTTACTAATGGCCATGCTGACTAAGATAAATGGAAGCTGGAATCTCAGATGCATAGGGGGCATCAGATTGTCTATCTCAGAAAACATGCAAAGATGCTTTATGGGATGGGAAGCCCTTAAAGTAGCAAGAAACATGCTTCAGTTTATCCTGCCTCAATTTAAAAAAGTATTTAATTGAGAAAAGAACTCAAAAAAGTCTCTAGGTGAGACTTTGAAAACTTACTGCTAGTTCAGAGATACTAAGCTAGATGGGCAAATATTCTGCTATATGTCAAATAGTATTTTTCTGCTAGTAATGTCCTTCCACCTCAGAAAGAAAACAATTTGTTTACCAGCATGCAATGAGGGCTGCAATCTTTCTTTCTATTTCACTCTGGAATTTTATCCAAGCAATCCCAACACATACACTGGTCCAACTGGCAACACCATCCATTGCACCAAGGTGTTGGAAGGCCCTTCCTTTCACTGTTGCTTTGTTTAAATTATTATTATTATTGTTCATCGCACAGTCTGCCAGATATTCAGACTGAATTTGGCATTTTTGTCTACCTATCGAGTCCTTACCAAGAACCTGGGATGTTTGATGGTGTTACAGATACTGTTGCAGGATGGAAACTGTTCCCAGTAAAGCTGCCTTTTGCAACTGACTGATGGCAATGCCGATGGTGTTCAAGTGATGCTCCAGTTGTTTTGGAATTGCACCCAAGGCAACTATTACTATTGGGACTACCCTAGCTTGCTTTTGCCAGAGCCGTTCTATTTCTATTTGTGGGTCTTTGTATTTTGTGATCTTCTCCATTTCTTTCTCTTCTCTTCTGTTGACTCCAGGCACTGTCATATCCACTATCCAGACTGTTTTTATCTTTCTTATCAACAATTGCTAAGTCCCGGGTGTAATGTGATAGGTGCCTGTCTGTTTGGATTCTAAAATCCCAGAGCAGTTTAACTTCTTCATTTAATATGACTTTGTCTATTTTATGGTTCCACTCTTGGAGGTGCTGGTTGGTCATTTGGGCTTTCACTGAGTATTCAAATATCACTTGAGTGCAGAACCCCACATAATCATCCAGGAGCAGGCTGGCCTGTGTGAATAGTGAGGTCACCCAATGAGCTGCTGGTCTGGTCAAAAAGTTGATGATGAATTCCATCTTTTCATGGTCCGTCTTGAAATTATCTGACCTCAAACTCATGAAGAGTTGGCATTGTCCCGGAAATGCCAGAAACTGTTTCAAAGTTTTGTTGAACTTATTGAGCACCAATACATGAAACTGGGCATGTTGCTCCAGCAACACTCAAGTCCTCAAGTGAGCAACACTGATGTAGGCCTTCATGAGAGATGAGGTCGAATGCTCATGAGTAGTCTAGCTGACTGGCATTGTGCCAATGTCCCCTGTGCTCTACTTGACCTTGAATCAGGTGGAGGTGTGGACTCTACCACCTCTTCATTGCTAATGGGTGGCAGCTGCTCCTGGTCCCCACCTAGATCATCCTGGCCAACTTGTTGCAGCTGAGGTTGCTCCATCAGGCTAGCATTCTCTGAACCCTGATCCTTATCAATACTTGGCTCCATGATTTCTTCTGCAATCTCAAACTCACCCTCCTGCTTGGAACTTGCATCTTGAGAGGTGTCTGAGGGTGAATTCATGACACAACCAGATTTTCCACAAGTTTATCATCCTCACCACTTCTCTTGCTGTGGACGTCAGCTCCAGTTCACTTTCTTAGCAGAGGCAATTGTAGTAACAGGTATTTCCCTCCACTACTGAGCCTCCAACTGTTATTGCAGCTGTAGTTGCAATTATGGCAGGGCTGGCAATTTCAGATCAGCTCATCAATGATCTCAGCTGCTGGTCTCTGGCTGAGCCTCTAGCAAGTTTCCAATCAAATCTCAGGGTAGATAGGTAGGACAGAGATTTTATGTGGTACTACAAGGGGTGAGTTTTTTTCAGTCTTGTTCCACATGTCCTTGAGGGCAGAACAAGGCAAGGAGCTTTGCATTAAATGTAAATGTCTACTCTGTCCAATATCTTAGTTCTCTGTTAGGCATGTGCCTGTTTGTTTAAATTCTAAAGTCCCAGAGCACTATCTCCATCATTTTTCCTTACTTTGTCTATTTTATGATCATATCAGTTCGTGCTTGCAAATTTTTTGGAATCTATCTGTGCAATTTTTCTGCAGCAGCTAACCAGGTGGTCCACCGTTTCCATAACTTCTTTGCAGAGGCAGCATTTGCTGATGGTTGCTGTTTTCTCAATTATGACTTTGTATGCATTTGTTCTTAAGGCTTGGTATTGTGCAGCCAAATGTAGCCCCTCTGTCTGTTTCTTCAATTTTACTTCTATTAGCCATTACCAGGTTTTTTTATTTGCTATTTGTTTGTTTATTTATTTTTGATGTACCGAATATGTAATCCAACATCTTACCTTGTTATTTTTGTATTTTTTATTTTATATTTATTATATGTCAAATTGGTCTCTCCAGTACACAGTAAGTCTCCATAGTGATCCTAGTTCCAGTGCATCTTCTTCACTGTCCTTTCTTTCAATGCTCTTTTTTCTTCTGATTTCATTCTATGCCCACCTATTTTCCTTACTAAGTAGAGTCTACCATCATCTTTGTGGGGATTCATTGTTATAATGTTTTGATCTTCATATCCAGGGTTTTTAGTTCTGCTTGAATCCAATCCACGTATCTAACTGTGCATCTAATAACCAGAATTGCTGAAGTGTTTGTTCCCTTGATAGTATTTCTCCAGTGAATTGGACTTTAAGGTCTTCTCTATTTACATGATGTATTCATTTATAAACTTCTTGACTTCAGTGTGCTTAGGGTTGCCAGTTTGAAGGATACCCATGTATTTTTAATTATCATCTTTATCCAAACTATTATTTCCACAGGGCATCTTGATTCTTTCAGTTTTCAACATTTTATTTACATATTTATTTATATCCCATCTTATTATTTTTACAAATAACTCAAAGCAGCAAACACATCCAAGACACCTTTCTCCTCCTGTTTTCCCACAGCAACCTTGTAAAGTGAATTTGGTTGAGAAAGAGTGACTGACCCAAGGTCAATTAACTGTCTTTCATGGTTAAGGCAAAACTTGAACTCATGGTGTCTTGCTTTCTAGCC
>JANHFO010017971.1:0-12325 GCA_032468095.1 Pareas carinatus | reverse complement strand
CCAAAGTCCGGAGATCAGCCTGCAAGCCGAATTGGAGACTTCCTGGCACCCTGCGAGTGCGTGGAGATCATTCCGTGGGGTGTCAGGAAGTCTCCAGTTTGGCTTGCAGGCCGATCTCCGGACTTTGGAGCACCCCACGGAATGATTTCCCACACTTTTTGGGTGTATTCGCTCCATAAGACGCATACACTTCCCCCTCACTTTTTTGGGGGGGATAAGTGTGTCTTATTATGCGAAAAATACGGTACTTTTAGAAGATTTCCAACCAATTCAAAAGGAATTAAAGCAAAAGATTGCCTACCAGTCTAAAGGGAACTAAAGCTGAAAGTACCCTTCGTCCAACTCTATCCGATATGTGGTATGGTAAGATTTCTTTTTTCTTTGAAATTGGTTCCCCATAAGGAGATTAAAAAGTGGTGAATTAACACATTTGGGGAGGACTACCTTAGAGAAGAAATGAGTAGATAATTAATAAAACATATGAACTACCTCTGGGAATGTAAAACAACAGCCCTGAAATTAATTGGAGTACAAATGAACTTTATTAACTTTATGAAAGTTAAACCCATCATTTTACAAAAAGAAAAGGAACTTTATATTGATTGAAATTTGACTGAAAATTGATGACTAGAAATGGAAGAAAGAAAAAAATGAAAGGATTAAATTTGGATTGTTTATTAAACTATGATTGCTTAAAGACAATAAAATGGAACTAATGGAATCAATAAAAGAGAGGAAAATGGCAAACCAGGAACAATCTTTATTAATTGCTGGTGATCTATTTGATCAATGGTCGATAGACTGGGAAGAGAAAATGCGGTTTTTAGTTGAAAGATTTTGTCGACTACGAGAACTTCAGAAGATGAAAAAGGAAAGTTTGAAATTAAACCTATTATTAAATACTAAAATAAGAAGAAAAAAGCTAAGGAAGAAGAGTCAACGAGTTGTAAAAAAAGAGACAGTTGTAGTGAAAAAAACAGAGGGAATGCAAAGTTCTTCTAGGAAAAATTCAAATAAAATCTTTGTTAAAAATGCAACCGCAAGATAAAATGAATGTAGAAGAAAGAGGGTGAAGAGTAAAATGGGGAGAACCTACAGAACGAAATGTAATATGTGTGTTTTAAAGTTTTAAATGTTTTTAATATGAATGTTTTGATTGTGTTGTGAGCTGCCCTGAGTCCTTGGAGAGGGGCAGCATACAAATTTAATAAATAAATAAATAAATAAATAATATGGAACAGGGAAAGGAGGAAAGGAGAGAAGGAAAAAAGAACAAGGGGGAAAATAAGAGAAAGTTAGGGAAAGAAAAAAGGTTTGAAAAAACGAGGGAGAGTAAGGGGAAAATTAGGAGAAGGAAAAGGGGGTGGGGAAAGGCTTGATAAAAAGTTAAAGATGAAAGCCTGCAAGAGAAAAAAGGGTATGTGAATGATTCATTTACTAAGAAAGGAATTGGGTAAATAAGAAGTTATATGTGACTATTAATAGGAAATGAGGTTAAAGAATATTTGGTATGTGACATGGTTTTGATTTTAAATATGAACTTAAGAAGGCATAGTATGTGATAGGGATTTGAAATAGGATAAATGAAAAAATGGGGGGAAATATGTATAAATTGTTTCTCTTTCATTTCTTGCTTTGTTCACATTGATGATTTCTAATGGTAAAGGGATGAGTGGAGGTGGCATATATATAGAAAATTATTGATGTTATACTAAACAAGCTATCCAAAATACTAAAAATTAATAGGGATCAAACAAACAAAGAAAAAATTAATTAAGGGGGACAAGTTATTTAAAAGATTAAAGATTAGGTGGGACTGAAAAGTGAATTATGAGATAGTTTATAGAAAATAAGAACAACAAGGAGCTAAAAATTAGTAGAGGGCAATAGGTCTTGGAAATACAAAGTGAAAGAAATGAAAAAGTATATTAGGAAACGAGAAAGTTAACTCTTAAAGATGTAAAAAGGAATATTACTTGGTAGAAATGAAATTGTTTTACTTGGAAATAGAGTACTCTTAAAGTTGTAAAAAGGGAAAGAAAACATATGTTAAAGGCTTTATAGAGGTTACGTTTAGGTTGAAGGGATTGATGGACATGTAGAAGGGGATATGGAAGAGTGAGGAAGGTAGGAAGAGAGAATTAAAAAAAGGTAAGTAAGGGAAAGAAGGGTGAGAGAAAGAAGTTGGATAAGAAAATTGGCTAGATAAGATCAGGATGAGAGTGGCAGTTAGATTTAAAGTTAAGATTAGGGTGAGGGTTTAGATTAGGGTGGGGGTAAATTAGGGTATAGGGTAGTTTTAAGATTAGGATAAGGTTAAGATTAGATTGAGGGTTAGGGTTAGGGATAGATTTAAGACTAGATAAGGCTCTTTGGGGTTAGGATTAGGGTTAGGGTTAAGGTTAGGGTTTAGGGTTAGGGTTAGTTTTAAGGGTGGATTTGGGGTGAGAGAGGGTAAGAGTAGAATTAAATCAGTTAGGAGAAATTAGAGAAAGCCAAGTAAAAGGAAAGAAAGAAGGGGAAAAGGGAGAGAGAGGGAGAGAGAGGGAAGGGTAAGAAAGGAAAAGGGAAGATTAAGAAGGAAGGTATGAGAAAGTTGAGAGAAAGAAGGTAAGAGAAAGTTAGAAGAGAAAGGAAAGGGTAGAACTTGAGAGGGTGAAGGATAGGAAGGAAGGGGGGAAAGGAGAGAGAGAAAAGGAAAGTTAACAGGTAAGAGAAGATAAAGGGAAAGAAAGGAGCCAAGGGGATGTAAGAAATGATAAGAAATCTATTAAAAGTTGCTCCATAAAGCAACTACAATTAAACATTTGGATTATCTTTATTATTGTATATATCTATTGTTGTATATGATGAAAGGTGATAAGTTCAAAGTTCAGTCTCATACCTGTATGGAGTAAAGTGTCTTAAAAGTAAATGAATATAAGATTAATAGGCGGGGGGAAAGGAAAACTTAAAGTAAAAATGAATGTGATAATTTGGAAATGGTTAAAATTAATACTTTATGTTTGTATTTTGGATTAACTTGAAAGGTATATTGCGAGAAAAGTTAACTAATATGGAAAGGGTAGGAAGGAAAAATTATAGGAAAAAAACTTGGGATATCTCCTATAAAATGTATTTAAAATGAGAGATAAAATTGTGGGGGGAAATCCATTAAGTTATGATTGGTAGGAGGAGGATAGAATTTATTTATGTATTTATTAATCTAATTTGTATGCCGCCTCTGTCCAAGGACTCGGGGCGGCTCACAACATATTAACATTACAAATATTTTAAAACATTTCAAAAACTTTAAAACACACTCATACACCATTCATGGCCGGATCTCGCCAGATCACCAGGCAAGATCAATGGCCCCAAGCCTGCTGGACAAGCCAAGTTTTCAAGGCCTTTCAGAAGGCCATTAGTGTGGGGATGGTCCGGATTTCTGGAGGTAATTGGTTCCAGAGAGCTGGGGCAGCCACAGAGAAGGACCTCCTCCGTAGGCCCATCAGTCGATATTGTTTAGCTGATGGGACCTGAAGGAGACTAACTGTGTGGGATGGAATGGAATGGAATGAAGAGGAAGTAAAGAAGAAAGAAGAGAAAGGGAAAGTGTAGAAAGGAAGGAAGAGAGGGAGAGGGAAGAGTAAGAGAAGGAAAACAAGAAGAGTATAGAAATACTTGAGATGTGGAGATTTTGTTATAAAGGATTTTAAGGGAGAAATACTAAATGATTTAAAATTTAAATTTGAAATTGTTAATTTTATCTGTATTGGATGTAACTTCCGACTGTACCTACTCACTTCTGATCAATATGTCTATGTATGTATGTTATGCCTTGTTATTTTTCCGTTTTGTATGTATGTCTTTAAAAAGAAAAGAAACATTTAAAAAAAAGGAAATATATTCACTTATCTATTGATACCTATTCAGGAGCGCTTTGGGCCACGCCCCAATGAGGGGAAACAACTAATATGTTATTTCTCATCTTTTTTGGCCATTACAGCCTTGGGCAAACCCTCTTCTTTAGAAACAGACAATGGACCTTTTTACAATTTTGTACAGGGAATATCGTTCTTACTCATGGCCTGCCCTACAATCCCACTGGTCAAGCCATTGTGGAACGTTGATCCTTTAAGGACTACCTCCACAATTAAAAAAGGAAGGATCCAGGAGTGGGGTACCTAATTTGTCATGAGTAACGCAACAGGTTACAAAATTTTTATTCACCTTAAATCAATTGAATGTTTCAATTCAAAATTGGACTGTTTATCAGACACTTTCAACAAAAAACAGGCTTGCCTCCTCCTCTAGTGTACTATCGAGCATTGCCAGATAAAACATGGTTGGAACCGGTTCCTCTGATCATGTGGGGACGAGGATATGCTGCTGTCCTTACTCCTACAGGACCTTTGTGGGTTCCAGCTTGTTGTGTCCGCCCAGCCAATTATGTTGTGGTACCAGGACCCGAACCTGGTTCCAGAATGCAAAAATGACTCTATAGATGGCACAGAGACCAATCCTAACCCGTCGTGCCAGCTGTCCAATGACATGGGGAGATGTGAAGAACCTGACCACCAAGGCGCAAGCAGTGCTCCAGCAACAAGTGGAGCAAACCCCCAAAAACTTGTGTGCTGCCATATTTGTGGTTTTAACTGCAAATTCCTTAGTCATAATCTGTTTGTGTCTGATTGTTAATAGCTTCCCTTTGGCAACAGCAGTTGTCATTCCACCTAAACACCCACTTGAACAACGAATGAAACAGAACCTTTGGGTGCAGTTGGCTAATATCATGCAAACTGATTTCTTTTGTTTGTCTGAAGCTTATGACATGGAAAATTTGTTTTCTACATGTTTAGTTCTTGTTTGTACCCCTTCTGTAGTAATTCACAACTATTCTGGTTTGGGCGATATTTTACTCAATGGGAACTATGGGGCTATATCTAGTTGGGGATTAGCTACATATTATCCACCCCGATGCAATTGCCTTGCACACACCAGTAGCAGCAGTTCCTGCAAATATAACATGTGTTAATGTAATTAATTGTACATCCTCTGATAAGAACCCTCAGTCTTCACATTAGCTTGACTGGGTCACTCCATATGCTGGCAGCTGGCGACTCAGGCTTGGGGAGGAGGGGAAGTTGATCAGGCTGCTCCACGGACAGGCTGCTGGCGGCTCCGGTTTGGGCGGTTGTTTAGACACACACACACACAGAGAGAGACACACGGAGAGGCAGACAGACAGACAGAGATGGAGACAGAGACACAGAGAAAAGTGAGAAACCTCGTCCTGCTGAGCCCAAGGAGGCAAGCGGGCGGCTGCAGCTTGGGCACAGGGGGCAGCTGACTGGTGCCGGAGAGCCTGACTGTGAGCCTCCCAGGCAAGCTTGGGTGAGAGGAGCGCAGATGAGGTTTCTGCCGCTGCTGCTGATTGGTTATGTCCAGGAGCACCCACTTGCTGGCCAGCCCATCCGCCCACCTCCTCCTTTTCCCGGTTCTTGGCGGCTGGGATGGGAAGGCACTGCTCTTAGCCTCTCCCCCAAATCTGAGTGGGCTGCATGGGCTCAGGTTAATAATTGACATTGTCCCTTCCTCGCATGCCATTTTACAAATGTTGCAGCACGCTTGCACGGTCTTCCATCCCAGAATGCACCCGGCAGAGCATCCCACACCTCAACAGTCTGTGCCAGAGTCTGTCCTGGCCACTCTGGGAAACCTGCCAGGCGCGTTCCAGAATGGAAGGACAGGCACGCTGCAATGTCTGCAAATATCAATTATTAACCCAAGCCCATGTGGCCCACCCAGATTTTCCAGCAGCCCACCAGTTGCCCATGGCCCACAGATAGGCGATCACTGATCTAAATGAAAGCTGGGAATCTTAACCATGATGCTCTGCTTCAGAAAAGTACCAGCCTTCTCAATATACATTGGAACTAGCTTCTGTATGAGTATAATTGAATTAAGTAAAACATCTTCCCTACCCTGCTTTCCTCCCTTCCCCTCATTTCCATTTATTTATGTATTTATTCTTTTATTAATTTTCCTTCAACAGTGCAGTTTAGAACAAACAGATAATACAGACATTGTATTTACATGGCATTTCCTAGCTATGTTATTTAATATTTTCCTTAATATTATGTATATATAACTCTACAAATTGTTCCTTATTTGTTGACTGCAGTTTCAAGTTATTTCACAGTATCCTTTAATCTTTGAATCCCCAAGCCTGGGATTTCCTGTAGGAAAATTTAGGAGTTTGTCTTGTACTGTTTCCATGACCTTATGAAACCGCAGTCTCCTTACTCTTTGTTTTTCCCATTAGTTTTTGCCCAATACGTCCTTCTGGGTATTGACTCATTTGAGTTCTGGATGGGGAAAGCTTACCTGCTTTTCCTCTTGTCTTCTACCTTTCTCTTTGTGTATCTGAGATTATAATTTTGTTTTTAGGATGTAAATCATTTAGTTTAATCTTATTCAATTTCTCACTACTCTACTGTCTCTTTCCCTACCTTTCCCTCCACACTAATAATTTCTCAGCGCAACTCTTAAGTATCCTTTTCTCTCTTTCCATGCCTCTATCGTTTGATTTTGTTCCTTTACTCTTGAATATCATTCTTTTACTTTCGAATTGGTTTCTCTCTCTTTTTCTCTTCTTCCCAACCCTTCCATTAATTCCGCTTCGTCTTCACGACCCTAAATTGCTTTTTTCCCCTTTTTTCTGCTACCTTCCTCTTACCTTCTACCTACTTCCTGAGATCCAACTCTCTCCTGCTGTGTTCCTATTGCTGTCTACTTCCTCTTTCCTGCTTTCTTTTTCTCCTTTCATTCATTCTTTCTCTTTCTCTCTTTCTTTCCTGTTGCCTTTACCTTTTTTCTCAATTATTCCAGTTCGTGAAGTCATTTGTGTCCTAAAGTAGTTATTCTACGTTGTTTCAATCTTTATCTTCCCCTTCCTCATTTTCCATTTTGATTCAAGCCAGTTATAGAACAAATCCCATGCCTGGTTATAAGTTGATTTATTCTTATCTCTTATCCTGCTGCTTAGAAGGAAGGTTGCAAAGATGGGTAGAAAAATGGTAGGTACCTGAATGTCCTAAATTCCTCTCTGACAGCCCACTTGCTCACCTGGTTCTCCATGCAGTGCCCACATCTAGTTATCCCCACAGTGACTTTCTGATATTGAAATGTCCCACAAAGAAATGGGAGAATGTGTTGGTAGCAGAAACTTGGTAGTGGCGAGAAGGCCACTCCCTGCTGGTGTGGCTAGTGGTGTGGAATCCTCCGATACCCGCTTAGCAGAGTCTCAGAAACACTGCAACTTCACCTAACTCTCCCTCAGGCCTGTGCTATGCAGTCTCTGCTATTACCAGGAGCAGGACACAGGACTTGGGGTGAGAGAGTCAGCTGAGCCTCAGAGAGTGGCATTCTCAGAAGAGAAACTGAGGAGGGGAGAGGGGAGAGGATATAAAGGGAGGAGGTTCTGGCAGGAGAGAGAGGGGAGAAAAGACAACAGGGTAAGATAATGGGATGGAGAGGGAGAGGGAAATTCTGTGGGGCAAGCCTGAGAGAATGAAGGGGATAGATTAGGAGAGGATTCTGTGAGACAGAGGGAAGAAGGTGTAGAAGCTGTGAAAGGAGAGCTTAACATTAATATCAGAGAGACACAAGTTTCCCACTAAAAGTGTGGTAAGTAGGTGCACTTTATCACTTTTTTCATGGTTTTTGTTTGTGGTCATGTTTCTAACAATTTCCTAAGCCACTGGTGGTATTAGAATATTGTCATGTCTGCACAGAGAGACAGGGAGAGAGGGAGAGACAGGGAGGGGGATAGAGAGAATGAGCACAGTCTCAGGAATACTGAAGCTTCAGCTGACTCTCCTCCAGGCGAGTGCAGTGCAACCTCTGCTATTACCAGGAGCAGAGGTCAGGGGGAATAGGGGAAAAAAAGACAACAGGGTAAGAAAAGGGGATGGAGAGAGGGAGAGGGAGAAGATTCTGTGGGGCAAGCCTGAGAGAAAGAAGGCAATAGGCAATAGAGGGAGAGGATTATGTGAGACAGAGGGATCAACGAAGAAGCAGAAGCTGTGGAAGGAGAGTTTAAGATTAATGTCGGAGAAACAAACACAACTTTCTCACTGAAAGTGTGGCAAGTGAGTGTACTTTATCACTTTTTTTGTGGTCATCACTTTTTTGACAACTTGCTAAGCCACTGATGGTATTAGAATATTGTCATGTCCTAAAAGTGGTACAATCTGTGAAAAGGTTGAAAAGCATTGATCTAGAGAACTACTTCTGTGGTGGCTGGGTAATTCTGGGGCTCAAAATCTGGAGGACACCAAAATAGAAATGGAAACCACACATGTGATAATTCTATAATCAATTTACAAGAACTACACCAAAAAGCCTTTTTGAGGAATTCCACAACTTATACAAAAAGGAAATATCCAATAAATGCTGCTGATAGCCAGAAACAAGAAGTTAACAACCCCCCCCTTTTTTTTTTACTCTTCACGTATAAATTTAATCCTGAGACATGTTTGAGTAAAAAGTATCAGGCCAGTCTTCAAATAGTCTATTTCTCACCTATATTACAATGGGAGATCATAAATGAAATTCAAGGCTTCTCTAAACCCATCACCTTTTGCCTCATGTGGATTTCGTTGTTGGCAATAAGGGATGGTTTTTGTCCACAACATAACGTCCACAGAGTGTTTATTGGAAAGGTTTCTCCCCTGTGTGAATCCTCGGATGTTTCACCAGGTTGGAATTCTGACTGAAACTTTCCCCACAATCAGGACATTAAAAAGGTTTCTCTCCTGTGTGTCCTTTGGTGTACCACCAGGTTGGAATTGCGACGGAAACTTTTCCCACAGATAGGACATTCAAAGGGTTTCTCTCCTGTGTGAGTCCTTTGGTGGTTCACCAGATTGGAATTGACACTGAAACATTTCCCACAATCAGGACATTCAAAGGGTTTCTCTCCTGTGTGAGACCTCTGGTGTTTCACCAGGCTGGAATTCTGACTGAAACTTTTCCCACAATCAGAACATTCAAAGGGTTTTTCTCCTGTGTGAGTTCTTTGGTGTAGCACCAGGTTGAAATTGCGACGGAAACATTTCCCACAGATATGACATTCAAAGGGCTTCTCTCCTGTGTGAGTCCTTTGGTGGTACACCAGATGGGAATTCTGACTGTAACGTTTCCCACAATCAGGACATTCAAAGCGTTTCTCTCCTGTGTGAGTCCTCTGGTGTTCCACCAGGCCAGAATTCTGACTGAAACTTTTCCCACAAAGAGGACACTTAAAGGGTTTCTCTCCTGTGTGAGTTCTTTGATGTACCACCAGGCTGGAATTGACACTGAAACATTTCCCACAATCAGGACATTCAAAGGGTTTCTCTCCTGTGTGAGTCCTTTGGTGGATCACCAGTCTGGAAATCTCAATGAAACCTTTCCCACAATCAGGACACTCAAAGGGTTTCTCTCCTGTGTGAGTTCGCTGGTGAATCACCAGGCTGGAATTGACACTGAAACATTTACCACAATCAGGACACTTAAAGGGTTTCTCTCCTGTGTGAGTCCTTTCATGTATCACCAGGTGGGAATTGAGACGAAAACGATTCCCACAGTCAGGACATTCAAAGGGTTTCTCTCCTGTGTGAGTCCTTTGGTGGTACACCAGGTGGGAATTCTGACTGTAACGTTTCCCACAATCAGGACACTCAAAGGGTTTTTCTCCTGTGTGAGTCCTCTGGTGGTACACCAGGCTGGAATTGCAACGGAAACTTTTTCCACAGATAGGACATTCAAACGGTTTCTCTCCTGTGTGAGTCCTCTGATGGTACATCAGGTGGGAATTGTGACGGAAACAAATTCCACAATCAGGACATACAAAAGGCTTCTCTCCTGTGTGAGTCCTCTGGTGGTAAATCAGGCTGGAATTTTGACTGAAACATTTTCCACAATCAGAACATTCAAAAGGTTTCTCTCCTGTGTGAGTCCTCTGATGGATCACCAGGCTGGAATTGAGACTGAAACATTTCCCACAATCAGGACATTCAAAGGGTTTCTCTCCTGTGTGAGACCTCTGGTGGTACACCAGGCTGAAACTCTGACTGAAACATTTCCCACAATCAGAACATTCAAAAGGTTTCTCTCCTGTGTGAGTCCTCTTGTGGTTCACCAGGTGGGAATTCTGACTGAAACTTTTTCCACAATCAGGACATTCAAAAGGTTTCTCTCCTGTGTAGGTCCTTCTATGAACCACATGGGAACTTTCCTGACTAAAGCTTTTGCCACATTCAGAATATTTATATGGCTTTTCTTCTGTGTGGATCATCTTGTGCATAACCAGCTCTGATTTGAAAGCTGTACTTTTCCCACAAAATGCTTCGCAGTGGAGCTTTTCTACCACTAATGTTCTTGAGGAGGTCAAAAATATGTGTGATTCTTGTTGGATGGAGCTTTGATTGCAGCTATTGTTTTCTCCCTCAGAGGGAGAGCCCTCTATTACTGTCTGTCCTAGGCGACTATCCAATTGACCTTTTTCTACCAACAGACTTTTAGATATTTCCCTCTTTTTCTGAATGTAAAAATAATCTCTCTTCACTTGTTCATGCAATGCTTCCGTGCATTCTGCATATTCTACTTATTGCAGCTTGAAATCTCTCTTGATTTTCTTTCTTTTGTCTATCATACCAGCTGGGGAAGAAGAAGAAAATCAAAAAATATTTTGATTTCTGTATTGATTTCCTTTCCTTTTCAATTTTGCTTGTTATTCTCAGTTGCTCAGAATGCTCTTGTTTGTATCTTCTTTGTCTGTAAGATTCAAATAAAAGTGTAACTTTGTTTACAAAATGATTGCAGATTGTGTGAAAAAAGAAAAAGTATATATTACAAGTAAAAAGGAAATACAATACAATGCTAAAGTAGCCTCTAACATTAATTACCATATTACATTGTTTATAAGAACCCATTAATTATAAGATGCACCCCTATTTTTCGAAGTTAGAAATAGAAATAGATTTTTCTTGAAGTGCAATGTAGCAAGAGAGGAGACAGAAGAGACTCAGAGGGTTCTCCTCCTAAGCTGAAGCAGACAGCTCAGGGCAGGGGGCTTGCGTGACAACTCAGGTGTTTGCCAAAGGTGCGCTGACCAGCTGAAAGCGGAGATGGAAAGCCTCTCTTTAAAAGTTTTAGGCAGAACAGGCTTTCAGCTTCCAAACAATGTCTTTAAGAGAATGGGGAAAGCTGCTCCACCAACGTCTTCCCGGGGTTCCCGCAGAACAGCCAGAGCCAGCAGGGGATCTCTAGCAAGCAAAGGGTGGAAGCAGGGCTGTTGCCATGCTTGTGAGTCTCCAGGAGTGGGACGGCTGTCTGTCCCGCTCCAGAAAGCCATTTGGGCAGTAGGCTCTGCCCACAGATGGAGAAGGGCAGCACAGGCCGACGAGACAAAACACCCCTGCCCCAGCCGTGGCCCCTCCCTCTCACAGCTCCTCCCTCGTTTCGTGCGTGGCTGCTTGGAAAGCTCCCCATGGCTCAGATCCAACTCCAGAGGAGAAATGTTTGGACACGCTGCAGGCTGGGGTGTGAGGATCGCTGAACGGGTCGAACTTTCTGCTTTGCACCGTGCCTGGTGCTGGCTGCGAGGGAGAGACTCTGAACAGCTGAGCTGTGAGGCAAGCCCCAGCTGTTCCGCCCCAGCTTGGGAGAAGATCCCTCTGAGTTTCTTCCATTTCCTCTCCCTTAGAGCAAACAAGCATACCTTTTACCCTAGTAAGATATCAATTATAAGATGCACCTTGAATACAGGAACACCAAAATACGTCTTATAATTAATTTAATACGGTATCATTCATTTGATCTATTGAAAGTTACCGAGATCCAAGCTCAAATATTCATTCAATCATGAAATACACTTGTTTACTTGGGTCAATCACAGATTCTTAGCGCTGTAATTATTAGGTAGAATCTCAGTAATTCAGATAAATGTTTTCCCAAAGATGCCTTTTCTGTTTCAGACTTTACCAATAACTTTTAACTGATATTTCATTTAAACCATGGCACATAGGCATCACTAAGTTTATATAGCAATGGAAAAAAACAAAAAAGAACTGTTGTAGGTCAAGGACTACCTGTATCTATAAAAGTCAAAGTTGTAGGAGGGGGTGGACAACTAATGTCTAGAATGGTATTATTATTATTATTATTATTATTATTTATTAGATTTATATACCGCCCTTCTCCCCAAAGGGACCCAGGGTGGTGTACAGCCATATAAAAAACACGCAGAGAAACAATTACATACAACAAAAACACAATTTAAAAACAATTTAAAATA
>JANHFO010017685.1:0-21389 GCA_032468095.1 Pareas carinatus | reverse complement strand
TATTATGTGTTTTTCATATATTTCCTCCCTTGTATTTTATGTTGTGTATGTTGAATAAAACTGTTTTAATAAAAAAAGAAAAAAAACTACTGGGAGGGTGAGGAATTCAAGCGAGTAAGGAAGAGGACCCTTGAATGCACTCAAGCCATCCACTCCCGCTTGATGTTGCTCTTCAGGGGTATCCAATGGCAATTTTTCTAAAGCGGGGTTTTTCAGCTGAGGTTCGTAAGAATTCCTCGAGCAGAGACTCTGTAAATTTTACTTTTAATAATAATTTTAAAAAACCAGGAATTTCACTTTGACAACTTCAACAAGAGGGGAAAACAACGGAAAATCTAGCAATAAAATGAATTCGTTGACACAATCAAGATTTGTTGGTTGGTATTCTGGATGAGTAGGAGCTATAGAAAATTTACCACCTGCCCTGGGCCACTGATGTGTGGATTAATTAAACCACAGAAAATGGGGGGGGGGCACGGAAACCAACACAGTACATGCAACACACTGTACTTAGGCTGGCTGGAATCTTTGCATCATGCACGCAGCTACGGATCACTTGCCACAAACAAGAATGAACTTCCAAAAAGTAAAAAGAAGCATGGGAATTGAGCAGTGGCTTAAAACCATAGTAGGGAGAGGTAAGTTAACTATTGGAATTAACAGATTTTTAACCATAGGCAATCTGTAAGGATTGCTTGCAGAGTTACACTTTCATCTTTTCCACTCCTGTCAACCCCTGCCCGCCACTAAAATAATCGTGTTGCTACTCACCAAGTAAGAATATACTGCATGTGCTCATTTCGTAAAGTCACTCTGGTCTGGCCCCCAATGGGCCCCCCGGGAACTGAGCTTTCTGCGAGTATGGAGAGAATTGGAGTTCCATTCAGTAAGAATTTATTTTTATTTATTTATTTAGATTTATATACCGCCCTTCTCCCGAAGGAGCCTCAAGAAATGAAGCCAGATTTCCCCAACGCTGTCTGTCCTTGAGGTTCACGGAATTTTAGTTCCCATAATTCCCAAGGGCTGGGTTTTTCTCTGGAGAAAACCATCATGCCATTAAGACTATTGGCAAATCTTCCCCAAGGGAGTGTGTATCCGTGTGTTTATTGTTTGCTTCCCTTCATTTTTTCCCTTGAAGCAGTTTTAAGCTTTAATGAAACTTGAAACACTGTATTTAGTACTAAATTAACCAAGGGAAGTGCACAGCCCACATGTGCTGCTATTCCATAATTTCACAGTCACAGGTGAGCATTCTCGGGATGCTAGCATTTGTTGAATTTCATCAAGTCCCTTCACACATGCAGGTTAAAAAAAAGCAGGCAAGCTAGGATCCTGTGGTTGGTTTGGGGTTACAAATTCCGCAATTCTTTGCATTGAACAAAGGAATTTAAATCTAAAATACTGTATTTGGGAGTGGCTCGCCCGAACTTAATTCCCATGCCACTCAAATAATCCCTTAAACTTTCCAGTGGACATTCGGTGTTAATCAATCTTACATTTTGAATAGGAAGGTTTGTGCAACTAGTCCTCAAACGTACGACCACAACTGAGCCCAAAATACACCTTGTTATCTGTGGTAACTTCTGGTTTTCAAAACATTCCCCCTTGTTTTTGGCTCATACGGCCTTCTCGGGCTTATGACTGAAGAGAGTAGAAAGCTACTTTTTGGGAGATGTGCTTTGAGAAGGCCTCTTCAGGGAGGTTGAGGGGGGGGGGATCCTAGAAGGGGAAGGTGACCTAAGCCTTAACCAATAGAAACACTGTTACTACTTTTGCCCTGTTCCTATGAAGCCTGAAAATTCAAATAAACGCTCTGAAGAGAGCCAGACATCGTTTGATCATCCTAATGAATGGACTCTGATTCCTTCACCGTTGTAACTTTGAGCAGCCAATAAACAAACTGCTGCAAGTCGAGGACTACCTGTATACAACATCCAGGAAAACAAGGGGGAAGAGCAATGTTTAAGAGGACTCACTGTAGTCTGCATCGATAAAAATAGGCTCAGCTCCTGTGACTCTGGCCATGGCATCCACATCACGGTAAAACCAGTTGTTTTTTTCAACATTGTTTTCCGGTACAAAAGGTCTGTGAGGTTCTTGTAGCCTCACCAGTCCAGTGAGTTCAATATCCCCTTGGATCTAAAATAAAAAATAAAAAATACCAAGCTGTAATTTCTGTTCTTTATACCTTGACTAGTTAAATCCAGAATATATAAAGGGATAAAACAGCTTCAAAGCATATTATAAATAATTTCAACTATAGGACCTATCGTTCAAGGCAGGATTTTATTTTATGATCTAAGCAGGGTGCGGTAACCCCCGGCAAAGGAAACGGCATACCTGCCCGTTTAATCTGGTCTCTGGATTAATCTTCTTCCTGGGAACGAATCCTCTGTTGACTAGAATTGATACCCTGCAGGTTTAAAAAAAATAAAAATAAGGGTACTCAGGGGGGGAACTTCCACCGACATAGTTATCAGTGCGAGCGTAAGATTGCATTTTTAATTTTTACTCAAGTACTTATACAGGTGCCAAATCTTTCGACCAACTCTAGGCGGCTATTTAAACCTTGTAGCTGATAATATACACACCCAAGGTCGGTGCAATAAAAGGGAGTGATCACGTTGGCTCCGGTTTCTACGTTAGACATAATACGGCCGGCATTCCTGGCTTCTTTCTCGGGATCCACCGGGGAGCGTGGGAGCACATACAGCTCTTTGGTATGGTCAAAGTGACCCCTGACCTTGACTGGCCTGTATTCCAATTCGTTCAGTTCGTAGAGGCTGTAGGAAAAAAGAGCAAGATTGGAAGGAAAATCTGGGTCATAGCATAGACAGCAGATTAATATAATCATTTATCACGACTGAGGGCAGGGGAGAACAGACAAGCCTGACTGCCTGTAATAGCAAAGAAAAAAGCAGCAGCCTCAACTTGCTATAAAGCAAGCTTAAGCAACCAGTTGCTGAACATGCGTGTCTGTTTTCAAGTACTCAGCAAATTGTACATTTCCTACTGCTTTTTGTCTCCATATAAAACGGCATCTGCCAATTAGTTAGAAACTGGAACAATTATGACTGCCAGGGCTACAGCTCTCACAAAACTAGCAACAAAAACAATTTGCAGTGAAATGAGGCACGCTAAATTCTGTAAGGTGAACTTGCTAAAACGTCAGCACGTGGGGAAACCTCTGCCCTGGCAGCCATTTTACTGTTATTTGTATGGTACATTTTGCAAAGAGGCTCAAGTTAGATCAGGGATCTCCAAACTTGGCAGTTTTAAGACTTGGGGACTTCAAGCTCCCAGAGTTTGCTCAGCCTCATGCTGAACTCCTCAAGTCTTAAAGTTGCCATGATTGGAGACCCGTGAGTTAGACAAAAGAGGATTTGTTTTCTAGAGGACTGAAGGAAGTAAGAGTGCATTCTGGGCAGGAAAAAGGAGCGGCAGCAAACAGTTGCACCAGGTTTTTCTCCCAGATGAAAATAAACTTTTGTGATTGGTCTTCCCGCCAAAATCAAAGCGGAGGTGCTCATCTGAGGTTCTCAATAATATTCTAATTTACCATTCCCAAAAGACACTCACTCTGTGGGCAGTGAAATTGGCTCTGCAGAAACCCTGCTTTCCAGTTCGGCAATCAGTCTCTGCTTCCATTCCCGCCGCTGAACCTGATATAAAAATACGAAAAGTTGGATTTTTGTTCCACTGTCAAGAGGAAGAAACACACCCGTCTACTGAATTCCTCTCTCACAACAGCATTACCCAACGAAGTAATGCTCTTCTGAATAAATTAGAATAAGAGTTGCATTCGAAAGAAATACACTTAACGAGTCCGGCTTCACAAAAGCGACCCTGAGCTATTATTAAAGGAGGGGCTTGTCTTTAAAGAAAGATTTTGCTGTCTAGTAATTGAAAACGAGATGATTCAGCACATTGACCGAGTCATTTGTTTACAAGTAGTCCTTGACTTATGACTTATGACCGAGCCCAAAATTTCCATTGCTAAGTGAAACATTGCTTAAGCAAGTTTTGCCCCATTTTATGACCTTCCTTGTCACAGTCGTTAAGTGAATCGTTGCACTTGTTAAGTTAGTAACCCGGTTGTGATGTGAATCTGGCTTCTCTTCATTGACTTTGCTTGTTAGAAGGTCGCAAATGGTGATCACTTGACCCCGGGACACCACAACCGTCGTTAAGTGTGAAAAACAGTCATAAGTTACCTCACTTTTTGTAACTTTTGTAACGGTCGCCAAATGAGCTATTGTTAAGTCGAGGATTACCCGTAATTAATTCAGTGCCTAATCCTACTTAAAACCAAAAGATTCACTGCCCTGGAAAAGGAATACACTTAACACATTCCCTACATTCAGGGTTGTCAAACTCAATTTCATCGCAGGTCACTTGGACTGCCACCACGGCCTCACCCCCACGGCCATCAGTGTCCCAGTTGTAGTCATTGGTGCTGCTCCTGCAAGCCCCGGGATGCCCATGGCAGGCCACATGTGGGGCAGGGGACGACTGGGAGGTCCACCAGGACGCTCATGGCGGGCTGCAGAGGGGGGACCTCCGACACCTGCCCGGATGCCAGGGACGTGGCCCGCTGGGATGCCCAGAGGATGCCCCTGCCCCCCCCCGCAGCCTGCCGGCGTCCCAGTTACCCCTGTTCCCACCCATTCCACATGCGGCCTGCTGCGAGCCTCCTGTCAGGCATCTCAGCAAACCCCCTCCACTTCACACGCCACCCGCCTCGCCTTTGCTGCCATCACCACCTATCTCACCCAGCCTGGGCTGCAACTGAGATGACGAGAGCCGGTTCCTCGCCATTTCCCGAGCAGCACTGCGGGCCAGATGAGTACAAGCTGCCGGTCGGATCTGGCCGGAGGGTGCCTTGTGCTTGACATATGTGCCCTACATCATAACAGCTTGATTTACACCACACAAAAGGGTAAGGAAACATGAGAATACAGTATACTAAGCTACCAAAAAGATTACCCAGACCTCAGTTTAAAAGTTCCAAGTAGCCAACCTTCATTTTATCACTGTCATTTACCTGCCATGAGCCAAGGAAAAATGAACCTATTGGGATGAGGAGAAGTCCCCATTTAAGTATTTTGTCTTCTGTGGAGTTGGCAGTAGCAAATGAAGCGAAGTTTCTGGCTGGACAAAACCTCCACCAAATCTCTGGGGGGGAGGAAACAAGCGGGGAAAATGTTATTAGTGGCAAATTCGTAAAAGTTCAGAAGTGGCATCAAGTTTATTTATTTCTCAAATTTCTACCCTGCCCACCTCAACCAGCTGAGTCTGGTTAGTTTACTAATACATCCTACTGAGTATTTTATTATAAGCTGCCTGCAATCACTCAGGGCAGATGGGCAATATAGAATAATGAACACAGCTGCTGTTTGTATTTATTTGTTGCATGAATTTGTTTTCTTTTTTTTTCAATCGTTTTATAATGCTTAGAACTGTAAGCTGCCCAGAGTCCCTTGACTGAGCTGAGTGGCTAGAGAAATGGAATGAATGAATAAAATAGAAATGTCATCAATGAATGAATAAAAAACAAAAAACAACAGTTTCTTTTTTTAGAAAAAAGGCCCAGGTTATTTCACATGGACTGAACTCACTCGGGGGCCGCTGTAAGACATCCTTCCAATGGCAGCGGGCAAAGGACCTCCTCCCATTATCCAGGCAGGAAAACTGAAGGAAAAGAGGAGAAATGGAAGGAAGAAAAGAAATCCCAACGTCAACACATTTCAATTTATTCGATTTATTTCATGTACTGGTTGACAGCGAACTTCAACCCAGCCGCTCAACTGATTGGGAAGAAGAGGGGCCGGCCCACCTCAAGAGAGCAAAGCTGGGGCCTTCCAGCTGCTTGGCACTGCAATGACCATAACTCCCAGACGGGGCCTTTCAAACTGCGTGGGCCCCTGGAACCTGGGCCCCTCCAAACCTTTGGCACTCCAATTCCCATAACTCCCCACTGGGGTCTTTCAAACTATCCCTGCCATTGAAATCTGGGCCCTTCCAAATACTTGGCAGTCCGATGCCCATCACTCCCCGCCGGGGCCTTCCAAACTATCTGTGCCATTGAAAGCCGGGTCCCTCCAACCGTTTGGTACTCTAATGCCCATAACTTCCAGCCAGGGCCTTCCAAACTATCTGTGCCGTTTAAAGCCCGGGCTCTCCAACCGTTTGGTACTCCAATGCCCATAACTCCCCGCCGGGGCCTTCCAAACTATCTGTGCCATTGAAAGCCGGGTCCCTCCAACCGTTTGGTACTCCAATGCCCATCACTCCCCGCCGGGGCCTTCCAAACAGCCCCGTCCTTGGCCCCATTGGCTTCAAAGCGGCCGCCGGGCAAGGTCAAACGCCGCCCCCTTCGCCCCTCCAGGCGGACGAAGGAGGCTCGACCTGCCGGGCGGCCGCCTGCGGAGGGCCGGGGAGGGAGAGGCGCCCGTATCGCGGCCGCAGCGGCCTCGCCTCCCTCACCCGGAGCCTCCCGAGAGCGCCCCGGAATCCCCCGTCGCTTAGTAACCGCCGCCACGCCGCCATATTGCCTGGGAGGGGAGGGGGCGGGAGTCCCCGGGCGGCCACTTCCGGGTCGCGTCGCCGGGACTTCCGGTGAGGCGCGGAAGCATGGCCGAAGTGCCGCGCGGGCGGGAGGGGAGCGGCGAGGTGGGGCGCTTCCTGCAGCGGCACCCGAGCTTGCGCGTCCTCCCTCCGGGGACGAAGGTGAGCGGCGCCCGCTGCGGAGCTCGGAAGGGGCGGGGAAAGAAAGGGTGGATGGGGGACCACGCGGAGATCCCAGGCGCGTGGGAATTGGTCTCGGCTTCGGGAGGCGGCTCTGGCGGAGGGGTTTGGCTTGGCATGCGCCTGCCCTCCCTTGTCCAGCCTCTCCTCCCGCCCCCTCCAAGCTCAAAACAGCTGGACTTTGGGGATGAGAGACCACAAGGAGATCCCAGGGAGCGTTGCGTGTGAATTGGCTGCGTGTGAATTGGTCTCGCTTAGGGAGGCGGCTCTTGTGGAGGGGTTTGGCTTGGCTTGGCATGCGCCTGCCCTCCCCAGCCTCTCCTCCCCCTCCCCTTCAAGCTCAAAACAGCTGGACTTTGGGGATGAGAGACCCCAAGGAGATCCCAGGGATGTGGGGGAGATTTCTGGCCAAAGCTCCGTTTGAATTAGGCAGGGTGTTCTTGAGAGCAGGTCAGCTTGGCGACGCTTTGTCCAGCCTCCTAAGCTCAAAAAAGCTGGGATGGTAGATGGAAGACCACTCAGAAATCCTGGGACATGCTGGAAGATTTCATTTGATTCGGTCTTTGCTTAGGGCAGGCTGCTCTCGAGGGCATGCCGGCTTGGCAGCAGCTTCATCCTGGATGGGAGGCCACTCGGAAATCCTGAGGTGGGTGGGAAAGCCCAAACTGGAGAGCTCCGTTTCGGTCTTTGCTTTCCTCACGTTCCTCCTCCAGGTCCGCTGCACGTTGACTGGCCATGAATTGCCCTGCCGGCTGCCTGAACTCCGAGCCTTTACAGGCGGGAAGAAGTACCTGCGCCTGAGCAAGACCCCAGACGTGTTGGACTACAGCGAGTACGAACCGCACATTGTGCCCAGCACCAAAAATCCGTACGTGCGTTTCACAAATGGCGTCCTGGCAGGAATGAGGGCCGGGTTTGTGTGTTAGGCTAACCCAGGGTTAGCTCAAATTGAGGTTTCTTCAGTAGGCGGCGTGGGATGTGTTTGGCTCAAATCGAGCAAGCCACGTTACAAGTTAGCAGGGTAGATTTATGACGGGATTTGACAGGCTGTTTAGCGGCGACATGGCATACTGTGCAGACCTGCTCAGCAGAGTGATCCAGTTCCTTCCTTCCCCTTCGGTTACACACCGCAAATAGCATCCTAGGATCACAACTTGCAAAATCCCCAGCCCGATTAGGCGGTCGAATGACTGACTGATCATACCTTTAAGCCTGTATTCATTTAATATTCATAAGTAAAACTTTTTCCTTGTTTCCTTCCTTCCTTCCTTCCTTCCTTCCTTCCTTCCTTCCTTCCTTCCTTCCTTCCTTCCTTTTTTCTTTTCTTCCAGGAATCAGCTGTTCTGCAAACTCACCCTGCGCCATCTTAATAAGATCCCGGAGCACGTTCTCCGTCACGTCGAAGGCCGGCGTTATCAGAAGGCGCTTCGACGATGTGAGTTGGCAGCAGAGTGTTGTTGTTTTTTCCTTTCCATTCCAAGACCAGCATATTTTCTTCAATGGCTTCCTTTTGTTTCCTCTGCTTCCTCGATCTACCCGAAGGAGGTGGGCCAATCACCCGCTCCAATCCTCCACGGGGAGAGAAGCAGGTCCAGAGGGTGCTGGGTGTATTACAGGATAGACTGCCCCTGACACACAGGCTCTACTTAGCATTGATGGTTTGAAAAAAAGGAACAGAAGGGGCCTGAAATCTTTCTTAACCGGATCCGTTTCCCTCTCTTTGTACAGATGAAGAATGTCAGAAAGAGGGGCTGGAGTACATCCCGGCTTGCCTCTTGCACAAACGCCGGCAGCCGCGGAAAGAGGCAGACAACGGCCTTTGCAAAGGGAGGGGGAAGCCGAGGGGGGCATTTTGGGAACCTCCCGCCGGCGAGGAAGGGGGCCATGAAACCGACGACAGCATGAGCGACCTGTACCCAGGTGAGTAAGCGAGCTAGGACAGGGGTCCCCAAACCCCGGTCCGCAGCATGCCAGCAACCAGGCCGTGCAAAGAAGCCAAGGCCCATTCGCAAGATGCAGGAAGTACGCAAAGCCACGCCCCCACCGGTCCGCGGAAAAACCTGTCCCCATGGAACCTGTCCCTGGTGCCCAAAAGGTGGGGGGAGGCACTGAGCTAGAAGGCTAAAAGGGCATCCAGATGTGAGCAGTGACTTAGCGGGTCCTGGGTTTGCTGTTTTCCTCTGCCCACCCCATTCCGTTTCCTCGTCTGTTACGTCTCTTGTATGCTTCACGGCATCGCGGGTATTCATAAGCGGCTCCGAGAGAGCCTTTTTCTCCAAAGGTAAAAACGTTTTAAATGGCGAACTAAGCAAGCCTATTTTATGCACATTCTTTACATCGGGGTGGAGATCTTAGGCTTCCTGCTGCAATTCTTGTAGATTATATACATGCTCCTTTCTCTTTCCCCCTTTTAACCTTTTACAGATAAATTTTAGCGGTTAACCATGATGATGGTTATTACTGTCTTATCTTAATGTTTCTGGTTTTAATGTTTCTAAGCTGCCCAGGGTTTTTCTCCAGAAGAGACAGCAGCCCTCATAAATCCAGAAATAAAAATATTTTTAACTCTGCCTTTTTTTTAACGAGGCACCTGTTTTTTTCGTTTTTCTGATTACAGTAAATCTCGTCAAATTTCTTGCTATAATTTTTAACTCTGTTAAGAGGAATGGCAGCTTATTCATTAACCTAGCTAGCTAGCTTCTAAAACCATAGCTTCGCTCCTAAGGTGCAGGCCACCGGGCCTGGTTTTTGGAGACATAATTTATAAGAGAAATTCTGGTGTTTTAAGTTTCTTTTTGAACGTTTACGTTTAACGTTAAAATGTTTCAACGCTGATGTTTAATGCTTATTTCCAAAGCTGAACTCTTCCCAAGAAAAAGTGCCACAGGCAAGGAGACCCCCGATGAAATTATGAGCGACAGCGACGAAGAGCCCGCGAGGCCAGTGGCGGAAAACGGCAGCCGGGTTGAAGCAATGGAGGTCGATTCACAGACAGGCACGAAAAGGAGAAAGGTGAAGCCTCAGTTCGTCCTTTGTGGTTGTGTTCGTGTTCCCCTGTTGCATGTGCCAAGCTTGGTTCCTTTCATGTTTTCCTTAACATTGCATCCATTTGTGGCTATGAGGGAATTTGGGGATAGTCCCATTCCTTCACACTCTTAATGCCATTTATATATTAAAAATCATTGCTTTTTTTTTCAATCCACCACACATTCATTCTTATACAGACCAGGCACTGTTCTCTGTTGACACGACCCAGGATTTGCAAGGTTTAAACAACCCTTTTAAAATCCACAGGAGCGCTCCGTTTAAATGGAAGGTAATATTTTTGTTAGTAACACGATTCTGGCACAGATGCCCGGACATTCCTGTGGTTTCCTTTTTTTGAAAAATCAGCTGAGCAAGGACAGTATATAATTCTAAACATGGCTGAGGTCTTTTCCTCAGCAACATATAAAAGCACTAGACTTGGATTGCCAAATCCCAGTTAGGAAGCCTTTGCCCTGTACTCACGAGGCCTAGAAACTCAATACGGAAGAACAGAGTTGCAAAGGACCCCTGAGATCTTCTAGTCCAGCCCCCCTGCTCAAGCAGGAGACCCTATACTATTTCTGGCAAGTGGTTGTCAAGTCGCTTCTTGAAAGCCTACCGTGATGGGCGCACCCACAACCTTCGAAGGCAAAAGCCGTTCCACCGATTAATTGTTCTCACTGTCAGGAAATTTCTTATTTCTAGGTTGAGTCTCTCCTTGATCAGCTTCCATCCATTAGTTCCTCGTTTGGCTTTCGGTTGCTTTGAAAAACAGGTTGTAAGATGAACTGGGCACTGTTGAAGATTTCTAAAAATGAAGATTTCTAAAAATGTATACCCAGATGGTTAATGCTGATCGGAATTTTGAACCACTTGTTTTTCGTTTGCTTGCTTTTTTATTTTTGTTTACAACCAGTAAATTTTTTAAAAAATTAGTGAAAAGGGGGGGGAAATAGGTTGTGACAGCCCCACATATAAATATTGGAAAACTGCTATCGTGTCACCCCGATCCTTCTCTTCACTAGACTAGCCACAATATTTTTATAAGGCTCCACTTAATCGTCTGCCTTTTTTCCCCCCCTTCCTCTATCCAGAAACAAGTCGGCCCTCGCAAGAAAAAATTCAAAAAATGGAACACAAAATCTAAAAAGCTTCGGAAGAGCAATTAACAGGAACTCGAATCTCTCTGGTGGCTCAAGCTGCAGTTTGTTTAGTCTGGCAAGAAGACTATCATTAGAACTTAAATTTTTATTTAAGCATGGTCCTTTGTTTCTTTGTTTTTTTGGAAAAACTGTATACACGTCATTTTACTTCATTTATATAAAGTTGCTTAACCGTGCTGCGTTTCTGAATTCTTCGCTTGGTGGCCAAGTTCAGAATTGCCACATGAAAATACGCCATGTCAGAACCCCAGATTTTTGTATTTCATTGCTAATTCAGCTAGGCAGCCAATAACTGCAGATGGAAGGCCAAATAATGCTTGTTTTTCTAGGAATGGATTCCTTAGAAAGAGGGAGGGACACACACATTTCTCGCTTCGAAATTGTTGTAAGCAAGAGGTCCACCCTAACAAAAACACCTGGAGCAGTTGCCTGCTTTCTAAGGGAAAAGTTGTGTTTTTGACCTCACACTTGTGGAAAAGGCAGCACCACAAACTTTTCCCCCCAGTTTTAACGTCAGATGAGAGGTTTGAAGAATTTTTGTGCGCTGTTGGAGGGTAAAAAGTCTCTGCCTAGAGAGCTGATTTCAGTGAACACTGAACTGAGGAGACCACTGTACAGGTTGTCTTCAACCTACGGCCACGATTTGCCCCATTTCGTGGCCTTCCTTCCCAGAGTTGTTAAGTGAATCCCTGCAGTTAAGTAAGTCACACAGGTGTGAGGTGAATCTGGCTTCCCTTTGAACGTGTCAGGTTGCAAAAGGGGATCGCGAGGTATGGCGACTCATAAATGTGAGTCGGTTGCCAAACATCCAAATGCAAATCAGGTGACCAGGAGGATGCTCCAAGTGTGAAAAACGGTCCTAGGTTCCTTTTTTCAGCGCCGTTAACTTTGGAACGGTCACTAAGTAAGTGGAGGAGTGCCTTGCATTCAGCTTTTTGGCTCAAAGGTGAAGCAGCCGATGGACTTTGAAAGTAATTTTGATTTCTGACCGGAACTAGCTTCCTCTCATTTCTGCTCAAGGGAGCCATGGTGTTCCTTTGCTACCCTATGTGCTTGAATCAAAATGGGGAACCCATTTTCAAGCTGCTAGTCCTCATGTTCCACGATGGGTTCTCGCAAATGTGGACAATCCACAGGCCAAATTCTAAAATAAAAGGCGGTACAGATAGTCCTGGACTTACAACAGTTTGGCACTGAAAAATGTGACTTGTGACCGTTTTTCAGTTAACGACCTTTGGCGCATCAAAATTCAGACGCTTGGCAAAGTAACTCGCATTTATGACCTATGTTGTGTCCCGGGGTCACGCGATCCCCCTTTTGCGACCTTCTGACAAACATCGATGGGGAACCTGGATCCACTTAACGACCATGTGACTAACTTAACTGCAGCAATTCACTTCCACACTTGAGGCAAGAAACGTAAAATCAGGGCAAAATTAACTGTCTCATTTAGCAAGAGAAATTTGCTAAATTCAAACAAAAATTCTTTGAAGGGAAGGATTCTGGGATATTTGGCATCGGGGCTCACTTGTCGTATGCTGAGGACTAGCTGTTTACAACTCATTTGTTTCTGGAAATATTCCGGAGAGATCCATTTTGCCCCTGCCTGTCTCGGAATGAATATTTTCAAGTGCTGCAATGAGGTAAAAATTCTCTTAAAACTCTTTTTGGGAGTAACCACTAGATTTATAACTTGGTCTCTGGGACGTGACATCACTTACTTACAACTTGAGCGTCAAGAAAACCAAAAAGACATTTCAGATCGGAACACCCATCGCACCGAAAAATACACAGCAAGGTTTAACGGATCGCAGTAGTTTTAAATTAAAAAAAAATAATAATTCAAAAACCCAGTTGTCAAAAGAAATTAAACTTGTGGTGGACTCAGCCCAGCCAGCTGCTGCTTCATTCCGATTTTTCAGGAGATTGAACCCCCAAAAAACAAAACGAAAAAATGTTCCCGAATGAAGAACAATCTGCCAAGATTATCAGCGCAGTCGTGAACTTAATACAAATTTGGTTTCTTTCTTTTTCTTTCTTTTTTTTTAAAAAATGAAGAGATTGTGCCGAGGGAGGGGGGAAATTGGAGGGGGAAAGAGGCCCAATTGTAAACGATCGTCAGTTTTTGTCGGATGTTTGTATTCCCAAAATTGCGAGTCAGTTCCCAGATGCCGAGACGCGTTGTTCCTTTTCTTTTCCTCCTTTTTCGTTTTTTTTCCTTCCCCCTCCTCCGTTCTTCTCTACCATTCCTTCTTCTTCTCGTCCATGGAGACGCCGCCGGGACCCAGGGCCACCACGAGGAGAAGGCCTCCGATGACCGACATGGTCTGGAAGAAGTCGTACTTCAGAAAATCGTGCATGGGCTTGTAGACCGGCACGGTCCAGAAAGCGTTGAAATACAGGTTGATGGCAAACAGCCAGATGACCAGAGTCAAGGCCGCCAATTTCGTCTTGAACCCGATGGCCACCAGGATGATGAGCGCCGTACCCACCATGTTCTGCAGGATCTGCGACAGGCGGCAAAAAAACAAACCACGAATGAGAGCTAGCCAACAAGAGGACACTGGACGCAAACCTGCCCTCCCCCTCAAGACTTGCATCTCCACCAGGATTTTCCCCGATCCGACCAACTTCCAGATGTGTGGTTACCACCAACAATGGTCAAGCTCGCTGAAGGCCACCAACACATCTGGACTTGGAGGGCTGTAGGTAGCTCCCCTCCCCCCGGACTTACAACTGTCCGTTTAGCGATCGAAGTTATAAGGGCCCTGGAAAAAAGTGACTTTTGTGATCCTTTCCCACACCTTGCGAAGCGTTGCAGCGGCTCCACCCATGTTGACGGGATCCAAATATGGGTGCTTATGACGTCTGAATTTGGATTGCGTGCGTGTGAGGAAAGAAATACGTCCAGTTTATATCAGCCACTTACCGAAAAGAAACTAACGTCTAAATGCAGGAGAGTCATAAACATGAGGACTAGAAGCACGCGTCCCCCCAGCTGCATGTATTGCTTCGGGGAGCTCTCCCGCATGGTGGGCACCCCGGCAAACATGCTTTTTCCTTCGGACCGAGACTCCGCCAGAAGCAGCAGCAGGCCCCCTCCCAGGGCAAGATTCCTGCAGGAAGAAAGAGGGGAAAAAGACACACACACACACTCCCAAGATGCGCCATCTGCCCGAATCGCCAGGTTTGGCACGACCCGAACGTGCAATATTATTTCGCACCGCTGTCAACCGAGAGGCATGCAGAGAGGGACAACGTTTCAAGACCGCGTTGTGCGTCCCTTCCCAATTTCCCTCTTCCCCTTTGGAGGACCGCTTCTGAAAGGAGTGCAAATTCGACAGGCAAGGCGGTGGAAACGGAAGAGGCGGTGTGGTCTCGCGAATGCGCTAGGCTAGAAACTGGGAGGCGGTGAGTTCTAGTCTCGCCTTAGGCAAGAAAGCCAGCTGGGTGACTTTGGGCCAACGATCAGGAGACTGGGAGTTCTAGTCCCGTCTTAAAAATGAAAGCCAGCTGGGTGACTCTGGGCCAAACACCAGGAGACAGTGAGTTCTAGTCTGGCTTTAAACATGAGAGCCGGCTGAGTGACTTTGGGCCAATTATCAGGAGACTGGGAGTTCTAGTCCCGTCTTAAACATGAAAGTCAGCTGGGTGATTTTGGGGCAATCACCAGGATACAGTGAGTTCTAGTCCCAACTTAGACATATGAAAGCCAGCTAGCTGGGTGGCTTTGGGCCAGCACACACACACACACACACACCCTCAGCCCACCCCATCTTACAGGGTTGCTGTTGTGGTGGGAAAACGGGGAGGAAGTTGTGTTGGACACGTGTGCCGCCTTGAGTTAACGTTAATTAATTGTTCTTAATTTGTATTTTGTATTTTTTTCTTGTATTTTAAGGATGCCTGTAAGCCGCCCTGAGTCCCCTTTGGGAGAAGGGCGGGGTATAAGTAAACTTATAAATAAATAAAATAAAATAAAAAATAATAGAGGCGGGATACACATAAATAAATGCGGAGGGATCTGTTTTCAAATGGAAAAACGAGATTGGCCCTATTCCCATCCTACTTTAAGCTAAGTGTGATGAAGGCTGGCGTTGCATTGTGGAACTGTCAACAAACCAAGAATGAACGGATCAGCTGATAACAAAGAGGGGTCATCTTGGGTTTTGCCAGAGGATCATTTGAATTTTAAAAAATTAATTTTCTCTCCCTGCAGGGAAAAACAAAAGGGGGGGGCGGGGAGGAAGACGCAGCTGGAAAAGTCTATTTGGCTGGCTGACTGCCAGCGAGGAATATTTTCTGCGGAAAAGATTTACAAGATGATGTGGAAAAAGCTAACACACCCTCTCGTTTGCTAAATGTTGGTTTTTATTTAGGTGGGCCTACGAGATCCCTTTGCAAGGAGTTCCAAACCTGGTTAGAATAAGGAGGCGACGCAATACAAAAGGAGACGTACCTCATCAAGAACTTCAAGTCCCATAAAATGCTGTATGCAATGGTCTAGAAGGGGGTTGGGGAGAAAAAAAACAAAACACAGATGACGAGAACCGGAAAAAATATTCCAGCGCTTCAAATCCTTTACCAAATTCACCCCGTCTTTCTGCAAATACGTTTCGCAAGACGTCTTACCTGTAATGCAATAATTCCAAATAATCCAAAGCAGGCGTACTGGACAAAATTCCTGCTCAGCACAAGAATGCAACCGCCTAGAGAAAGGAGGAAATGTAAGAAGTAGTTCGAAGGGAATGCAAGAAAATACATCCCGATGCACCGTTTGTTCTAGGAAGATCTTCCGTTGAGGGAACACGGGATCTGGAGAGCATGGATGACCCCTGGACGGGCCTGTCGCCCTCCACGAACGGAGCCATCCTTTTTCAAAACCATCCAAGCAACTTTCTTCTCCAAAGCTTTCAATCAGAAAGCACGTTTTTCCACCAGTTTGAGGTAGGATACGCAGAAACCCGCTGTAGATTGAGCTAATAACGGAACTTGGGGGAAAAAAAAGCCCAAATATCCTTGCTCTGCCCACTGCAGCCCATGCCCATTAATAAATCACCAATCCCTTCTCCGGCCCCGGAACCTTTCCCGTTTCTTGAGCTAAACCCAACAGGATGATGAAATGAGAGTCACTTTGGTCTAGGGTTAAGGTGCCAGGCTAGATAGCAGGGAGATCGTGAGTTCCAGTCTTGCCTTAGCCAGCGAAAGCCGGCTGGGTGACTCTGAGCCAATCTCCAGGAGACTGGGAGTTCTAGTTCTGACTTAAGCACGAAAGCCGGCTGGGTGACTCCGAGCCAATCTCCAGGAGACTGGGAGTTCTAGTTCTGACTTAAGCACGAAAGCCGGCTGGGTGACTCTGAGCCAATCACCGGGAGACTGGGAGTTCTAGTTCTGACTTAAGCACGAAAGCCGGCTGGGTGACTCTGAGCCAATCTCCAGGAGACTGGGAGTTCTAGTTCTGACTTAAGCATGAAATCCGGCTGGGTGACTCCGAGCCAATCTCCAGGAGACTGGGAGTTCTAGTTCTGACTTAAGCACGAAAGTCAGCTGGATGATTTTGGACCAATCACCAGGAGACTGAGAGTTCTAGTCCCGCCTTAGGCGTGAAAGTCACCTGAATGATTTTGGACCAATCACCAGGAGACAGGGAGTTCTAGTCCCGCCTTAGGCATGAAACCCCGCTGGGTGACTTTGGGCCAGTCATTCGCTCTCAGCCCAACTCAATCTCACAGGGTGGTTATTGCAGGGAAAACAGGAAAGAGAAAGTATTTGGTATGTCCGCCACCTTGAATGACATGCAAAAACAATCCGGGCGAGACACAAAGGAGCCAACTAAATGACCTCCTCGGCGGGCCTGGCCAGAGCTCCGGGTCCTTCGGTGTGCCCCCTGCCAAGGTGCCCCCTGCCAAGGAGCCCGCCCCGGACCCCGTGGGTCGCTTACTTAATTGCCCGAAGAGGTTAATGAAGACAAAGATGGACGCCAGGAAATAGCCGCAGCTCCAGGTGGTGTCGATGTAGTCCCTCTGCTCGCTCCACTGGAACCACATGCGAATCCCGTCTTCCAGGAAGGTGCTGATGAGGCACAGCCGGGCCACGTGGGGGAGGTACTGCTTGGTCACCCGCAGGAACTGTCGCGCGAGGGGGGAATGAAAAAGGCAGATAAAAGACAGGGTGAGACGCTGGATCTCGTTTTGTCCCACTTCTTTCCAAGGGGGGGAAGGCCCTAGAGACCCCGGAAACATCAGGGAAGGTTGTTTCCCACAAAACAACAATGGGTCTTGCATTAATGTTTGCTCTAGGGCAGAGGTCTCCAACCTCGGTCCCTTTAAGGCTCGTGAATGTATCTTATGCTTATGTGTACATGACAAGATGAAGGTACTTTATGATTATGAACGTATCCCATGATTATCTGTGCTTGACAAGATGAATGTCCTTTACGATTATGAATGCATCTTATGATTGTAATCACAGTTCATTTATTGTTTGCATGTAGGCATAGAACACATACACCGGAGACAAATTCCTTGTGTATCCAGATACACTTGGCAAAATAAATCTAGATATTTTAGTCCTTTTAAATTTTTAGATCCGGTTTTAAATTGGTTGTATATTCCCGGCTTTTAAATTTGGCCCTATGAGGTATATATTTATTTTAAATTGTTTTTAAATGTTGCGTTTTTGGTTGTATTGTTTCATGATTGTTTTTAAGATGGCTGTGCACCGCCCTGGGTCCCTTCGGGGAGAAGGGCGGTATAAAAATATAAACAAACAAACAAATAAATAAATAAAATTCTGGTTCTGAATTCTGATTCGAACTGAAGAGGGGTTTATATCAGTGGAACCATCTGCAACTGTCGGATATGCTTACTGCAAAAGCGGAAACCAGATCAAATCTTGGTGAAGTTTTGCAAGGAGGAAGAGCCGTAGAGTGCCTCCCTCAGATGCAACCACAAAGAAAGATTGCCTACTAAATCCAATGAATAGTTAGTCCTCGACTAATGGCAGCGAAAAAAGGTCCTTTTTTTTAACTGCCGTATCTCCGTGGCCACATGATCAAAATCTGGACGCTCGGCCACCGACTCATATTTATGACGGCCGCCATCTCCTGGGGTCACGCGATCCCCCCTTTGGCGACCTCTGGACAAGCAACGTCAACGGGGAAGCCACATTCACTTCACAACCGTGTGACTAACCTAACAACTGCAGCGATTCACTTTACAACGGTGGGAAGATAGGTTGTGAAATGAGGCAAACGAGGTGTTTCACTTAGCAGCCGAATTTTTGGGCTCGGTTGCCGTAGGTGGCGGACCTACCCGCGTGTATATTGTTATTGAGCTATTTATTTTTAAAGGTAGTTTTTAAAGCAACTGCTTCTTTTGCGGCCAATGAAGCCGGCTGCCGCGAGCAAATCAATCCACGAATGATCAATTCATCCGTCCAGGTTAAGGGCAAACATAACCTTAGGCAGCTCCATGGTGTGGCGCTAGCAATGTAAACAGAGATCCGGAGAGGAATCGCCAGCAGGACAACACAGCAAACACGAGCAGTAGATAAACAGCGAGAGAAGAATCAAGAGACGGGGATCGTGGTTCGCTGTGATTGGTGTGTTTTCGTGGCCTCACCTGTCGGGCTGACGGCCGTTGTGGTTTGCGATGAGACAGCCCAGATCATGGATTGATTGAGAGGCACCCTTTTTCTGTGAATGTTTAGAGGTTCAGCATGTTGCGTGAATTAGTCCACGACGAACAACCCAGGAAATGGGGGCGAGGCGATCCTGGTCACAACCGTATAGTTTGCTGTGCCAGGCCTACATTGCTCATTTAATAAACTCAGTTTATCCACAGAGAATATTTGTCGCTTGAGGCTGAACAGAGAGGTCCTTGGCGCTCTGAGCTTCGCCGATTCCTTTTAGACGTTTCATTACCCAACTATGGAACGTCAACAGTGCTAGGATAGGGTTTGGGCAGAGAGGGGAGGGACCAAGGACCCCACGACGACTGTGGGGGTCCTTGGTAATCTCTGAGCTTGGCGGTTTTCTTGCCAACGTTTCATTATTCAACCATCATCATGTCGCACTGATTATGTTACCCAGTTGGGTAGTGAAACGTCTGCAACAAAACTTCCAAGCTCAGAGGGCACCAAGCCCCACTCCAATCCAGTTTATATCAGATTCTGAACAGACCCAATTGTAGATTTTTTAAAAAAATTATGGCCTAGGGAAAAGACCTGCAAAATCACCTTTTGGATCCTTTCCAGGATTATTCGCATGGGGGGGGGGGGTGGGCAAGTGGCGGGTGTTGGATGTGGAGTGTGGGGACAACCGAGGGGCAGAGTGGCGGCCCTTCCTTCCTGGCTCCATGGCCCCCCACCCCCGTTCTCTGGGCAAGCGGCGGCGGGCGGAGCGCCAGAGCCCAGGCCTGCTTTCCGGGTGCTGCCGGCCAGGCTCGGCTGCGGCCCTCCCCTCCCCTGGGCCAGGGGCTGCGGAGGAGCGGGCTGGGCCCTCAGCAGAAATGCCAGGGGAGGGAGGGAGGGGGAGCTCTGCGCAAGGTTAAGAAGGTTTGAGGAGGCGATTCTGCCGGCTGCTTCTGGTAACAGTGGCCGGATGCCACCTTGCCCCCTCCCCTCCCATGTGCCTTTGAAGTGGGCAGCGCGCCCTTTTCCTGCCCGCGTGCTGCAGCAGAGGGTGCTGGTCTTTCGGCCTGGTCCGGATAACTGACCCCTCACAGGGAGATTTTGGAGGACACCCCTGGGATGCACCTCAGCTCTGGGCAGAGTTCGGGGAGTGGTTGAATTCCAGGACCTGGAGCTTTGCCCGTGGCTGACTTGGCCGGTGGGTGTTGACGCTGTTGGAAAGTCTACAGGTTCCCAGCAGAGACAGGCCCACGAACTCACCTGGCACCGCCAGCAAACACCGTTGCGTTAGGGCCACCGTATTCACCGTCACTACAGCAAGCAGCGGCCCTGATCCAACCTGGCCTTGAGCAGCAGCTGCAGTGCAGGCCTGGCCTGGCCAGGTGACCCGGAAGATGGAAGCCTCCCAGCGGCTGTCGGCGGTTCAAAGGCCGATGGGCCTGCGCAGGACAGTCGCACAGATGCAGAGCCTCCCCTCCTCATTAGACCTTCTCCGCTAGGAAGAGTAAATGCCCCAAGTGGATTTCAGGAGCGGTGACCGTCTGGACGCAGCCGCATTGCGCCGCGGCGACCAGGCGGCAGCGGGCGGGGGTGTGGGGTGGCTGGCCTCTTTCTGGGCTGGTTGGTCTGATGGGGAGTCACTTCCCAGTCTAGCTGACTGGTGGTTTCCTGGTGGTCCTTGTTTTGTAGGGGGTTACTAAGACACGGACACACGACTGAACGGAACCTTTTATTACAGAAAATAGAACCAGGACAACCAGCACACGCCTGGGGTCCCTTATTTAAGGAAACAGGGTCAGGTTTTGATTTTCCCGGATTGGTGCGGGCTGGCCAATCAGTGTCAGGAGCGCCGGTGCCGCTTACTGCTGATTGGCCTCCCACGCCCGATCCGGCTGGCCAATGGTGGCTCTCCGTTTCGTACACTCAGCCGCGCAGGACGCAACAACGAACACAATAGTCCCCTACCCCGTCACTGGCCATTGTGACCTGCTCTCACTTGACCACGGGCTGTCCTGTGCCGGGAGCCTTCCTGCTTCTGACAAGCTGGGTCGTGACCCCCCCGCCCTTCCGAAGCTGCAGAACGAATGGCTCTCCGTCCCCAAGGGTGGGGGGCAATGCTCGGCCCCGGGGTCAGGGGTTCCACAGGACTGGTTCCTCACTGGAGTTGCTTCTGTGCTTTCTGCAGGGGGAGTTCCTCAACCTATGACGAATGGGTCAGTGCAGGCACAGGTAAGTGGGGTTGGGGGCTGGCCATTCTTGGGGTGGGGAGGAGCATTTTGGAGACTGTTCTGGCCCAGTCACCCTCTCCAGCCAACAGGTTTAGGCATTTGCCCCCCCCCTCGTTCCCCCACTGCATGACCCAGGGACTTTGGCCCAGAGGTCAGAGGGCCATAAGCAGCCAGGACAACCGATCCAGCCTTCCTCTCCACCTCCCAACGTTCGACAGGAGATCTCTGGCCGTTGGGCTCAGGTCACGGCACCGCTGCCTTGGGGGGCTGGGAGGGACCCCCGGGGTCTTCTCGGAGTTATAACATGGCGCATCCGGCTTTGGCTTCGCGCAATCCGTAAACCGGAGCCTAGCCTTTAACGTTTGTCCTAGTGCGATGCGTCAAGCCAGCCTGCTGTGGTTTGTTCCACAAACCGTGGCTTGGCGTGAGGGCCAAACCGGGTCTCTAAGACAAGGCCGTGGCCCGGTTTCCCTTTCTTTTCCTCTGCCCAAAGCGTCTCTCCATCCCAATTTCTTTCCTTTTTTTCCCCCAATTGCGCGCAGCCCTCCAGGCGCTTTCTCCAACCCACACGTGGGAATCGCCCCCCCCC
>JANHFO010017680.1:0-12345 GCA_032468095.1 Pareas carinatus | reverse complement strand
AACAGTTTACCCGTATATATTTGGGGAAAGAATCTCGAATGCTGGATTAAGGCCACACTAAGCTCTATTCCAATTTCCTGCTCTGAGGAGATCTTTTCCAGCTGGGGGCATGTCAAATGGGAGATATCTATTTCAATCACCAAGTAATTTGAGTTTATATTTCAGAGATGAGATGCTGCAGCACATATTATTGCAAAAAAGAAAAAAAAACAGTTCCAAACTTGGAGCCAGCTGTTCTATGTTCTACGATAAATTTACAAAATCAGTTGCTGAATGATCTAGCTGAGTGTTGCGGTGCTAGACATTAATAGTATTAATCACTATAGATTATACAGTTAGAACAGCCAGGGAGTTTAGAGTCTATTTAGAACCAGCACACTATAGAAAAGACGCCGAGACCCCAGTTGGAGTGCAGGGAAGAGCAACAAACCAGGCTGAACAGGACGGCAGTCTTCAAATATTGGACGGGCTGCCAAAAAGAGGGAGGGAGGGGGGCCCACCTATTCTCCAAAGCACCCCGAAGACCCGAAAAGGAACAATGGGTGGAAACCGACCGAGGAGAGATTCAGCCTAGAAATAAGGAGAAATTTCTTGACACTGAGGACAATCAACCGGTGGAACAGGAGTTGCCTTTGGAGGTTACGTGCTGGGGGGGGGGGCTTCATTCCTGGAAACTTCCAAGAAGAGACTGGACAGCCACTTGCCAAAAATGGTATGGGGTCTCCTGCTTGAGTCAGGGGTTGGACTAGATCGCCTACAAGGTCCCCTCCAACTCTGTTATTTTGTTTTTCTATTTGATCCAAATAATTTCTGTTGTGTTCGTGGTGGGCAGTACCCGGCCCGGGAATGCCCCCCTCGCTCATTGTCCGGCTGCCCTCTTGAACCCCCACTATAAGGGCCAGCCAGGCACACGTGGGCACACTTTCAACCGCCGCTCACCCTAGGCAATAAACATGCTGCACTGAACCAGCCTCCATCTCGTTCCTAACGAACCTCGACTACCAGCAACTACACTGGCGACGAAGTGGGGCCAAAGGAACTACAGACGCACAGGTGAAAAGAGAAAAGAGACCGTACCTTGGCCCAGCAGAAACAAGGAAGCAGCAGCCCAGGCGTGATGATCGGCAACAGTCGATTGAAGCAAACAGACTCGATACGACGATCCTAGAACAGCGATCACACAGCCCAGACGCGACCAATCGAGGCCAGAAAAAAGAAAAATAAGCGGCAAATTAAAAAAAATACAGAAATGACCTCATAGAGCATAAATTTCCTCCCCTTCAACCCCACCACTGAGTCATGGGAGGCATTCATGCAAAGGTTTGAATGCCTTGTCCATTTCAGCAGGTTCTCTAACCTACCAGAGAGCAGAATGACCGCCCTACTATAGAACCAAGGCGGAACACCGATGTTCAATGCAGCACACATGAACACTGCACCAGACTCGCTGTACGACATGATGCTGAAGGCCTTGAAAGAAGCCTTGAGGAAACATTTCACTCCAGCCCTAGCCAAAGTGGTCGGGAGGTTTGAGCTCCGAAACTGGATGCAGACACCTGGGGAGTCCGTAAGTGACTTCATCAGTCCACTCCGCTAAATAGGGGTACACTGCAAGTACACCAACTGCCTAAATGAGATTCTGATGGACCAAGTCATCTGGAATCTCAGGGACAAGGCAGTCCAGAAATGGCTAATTGGGAATGCCAGAGTCACCCTCGAGTCAGCCATTGAGGAGTTGCACGTAGCGGAGACAACCAATATGGTGACCACCCTACAGACCAGGATTCCGGAAGTGGACGCCCCCACCAAAAACCAACAAGTCCACCACAATCAAAGGAGCGAGGACAAAACGGACAGTGAATCGGACAAGGAAATACACTGCATCTTCAAGCACACAGAGAGGTCTGGCCACAGATGCCCAGGGTGTGGAGGGGATCACACGAGAGCTGCATGCAGGTTCCGGGACGTGTTCTGTAATAAAGAAGGGCCACATAGCCAAGGTGTGCTGTTCAGCAGTTAACTCACCACACAGGAAAGACCGCCGACCCTAAGGAGACTCTAGCGACTCCACACACAGAGGAAACCAGAGGCCAACAACCAACCGCAACCGGAGAACCCACAGACAGGCGATGAAAGAACAGCGAGAAGCAAGGAGACGAGACAGCCGTCACACATCAGGTCACCACTGCGAGGAAGAGCAATGTGAAGAACAAAAAGATCTTGATCACAGTCAACCTGTGGGGCAAGCCCTGCAAAATGGAGTTGGACACAGACTCAACAGTCAACATGATGTCGTTGCACAACCTGAAGTCTACTTACCTGCAACTGAGCCAGAGAGACATTCAACCTCCCTTTGCAACTACCAAGGGAACAAAATACTCATCATGGGGCACCTGTACGTGCCCGTAACCTACAGGTCATTTACCAGATGCCTCAAATTGACTGTCATCCGGAGGGACCTCCCATCTCTACTCAGATGGACTGGTTCTGGGAGCTTGGCTTAGGCATGACAGGCATCCATTCAATCACAACATTGGCCATAGATGACTTGATCAATAAGTTCAAGGATGTCTTCAGCAACACTTTGGGCAAGTATAGGGGAACCCTAATCACATTCAGCCTAGACCCCACCATCAGTCCAATCCGGCTCAAACCATGGTGAGTGCAATTCACACTCAAACCGTGAATCAATGCTGAATTAGACAAATTAATTGCCCAGGGGATATTGGAGTCCATCGACCACGCTAGGTGGGAGACCCCTATAGTCATACCCCTAAAAAGCGGTGGCACTATCTGCATCTGCGCGGACTATAAGTGTACATTAAATACGGCCTTGCAGCAGAGCGCCTATCCAGTTCCAGTTATCCAGCATCTGCTTCATTCCCTGCGGCCAGGAAAAGTTTTTGCAAACCTTGACCTGGCCCAAGCCTATCAACAGCTGACATTTGATAAGGCAACTGCAGAGGTGCAAACAACTGTAACCCACCAGGGCACATTCAAATGCAACAGGCTACAATTTGGTGTCAGTGCAGCATATTCCAGAGCATAATGCTGAAAATACCTGGGGTAGTTCCCTATTTTGATGATGTGCTCATCATAGCAGAGCACGAAACCCAGCTACATGAGTGACCTAAAGCAGTACTAATCGCATCCTGCAAGGCTGGTCTCCACCTCAAAAGGGAGAAGTGCAGGATCGGTGTCCCGGAAGTAGATTTCCTGGGATACCGAATAGATGGCCAGGGAATCTACCCCACCACTAGCTAGGTAAAGGCAATCAGAGGCACCCCCACACCCAAAACAAGACAGGAGCTCCTGGGTCTGTTAAATTTTTACAACTCCTTTCTCAAAGGAAAGGCAACAGTCACAGGCCCACTCCACACGTTACTGGGAAAGAACACCCTATGGGTTTGCGGGAGGAGGGAAGGCATTCAGACAAGTCAAGGAACTCCTGACTGAACACCCTCCCCCTAGTGTTAGTCAATGTCAGATTGAACATTCCTTTTATCTTATTTTTAAAAAATTATTACCTTCTAATTCCTTTGGTTTTTTTCTCTCCCCCTCCTTTCTTTATTTTCTTCACTTTCCTTTCCTTTTCCTTATTTTCTTTGTTTCTCTCCTATACCCCCTGTATCCTTTCCTTCTTTTTTCCTCCTTTCTCTTTTTCTTTCTTTCTACTTTCTCTTTCCCTCATCTTTCCTCTTCTATTTCTTTCCTCCTCCTTTTCTTCCTCTTTCTTTCCCCTTCTTTCCTAGTTCTCTTCTCTCTATTCTCTACACTCCTTTCCCCCTTCCCTATCCCTCTTCTATCTCTTCTCCTCTATGAAACATTTAGTCACAATAATGAGGCACAACGCTGAAGAGCTCTAAACAACTGAACTTTATTAACTCCTGTAAAATACTCAACTAAACTACCAGCAACTGCAAAACTCTGCTGCTGTCTTTTTAACTTGGGGCTTCAAGCGCACCTCAGCCAATCAGTGTAAGCTGCTCTTTTTCTAATACAGCCCAACCTTCCTGTCGGCTCCAGGAAGTCTGGTGAATTGAGATCGTAACACACCTTCCCCCTAGATGGCTTCATCTAATTGCAGATGAAGTCATCTAAGTGGCCAGGGCGCCTGCAGACTCTCCCAGGCCTGTGCAGATCATTCTGGGCTGGGCGTTCAGCCAGGGAGGTCATGCCCGTCTGAGCCTCTGGAGCTGCCCCTCTCCCATAGCTCCCATGAGACTCTGGGCACGGCCTTCTCTGCAGCTGAGGAACCAACAGCGACACCATGTCTGAGGGACAACCATTTGAACGGTGAGTTCTCCTCTTCATTTTCTAAAGGGGGAGGAATAGTTCGGTTTAGTGTTGGTAGGCCTTCTGTTAAACTAGCCTTCCACAATTGATCAGTGTGGCATCGCCATTTTACCCCATCAACCAAGCGCACCACATATGATCTTTGGCCTTTTACCACTAAGACTGTTCCTAGTACCCGTTTAGGTTGGCCCACATAATTTCTAGCATATACCTTGCCCCTGTGATTAGCTTCCTAGCGGTGTCCATCTCCTGGTGCCTTGTTTCAGGGATGGAAACAGGGTGCAACCTATCCAATACATTTCTTAATTTCCGACCCATCAAAAATTCTGATGGGCTACAGCCAGTTGTTTGACAGGGGGTCACATGCTGCCAGGCCAGGAACGTATCGATTTTTTCTTGCCATGGGCCTGGCCTTGCCTCCCTAATGCTTCTTTGGCAGAATGAACCATGCATTTCACCATACTGTTTGCAGCCACATTGTAGGATGAAATTAAAGCATGCCTTATGCCCCTTTTCCCCAGATAGTGCTCCAGGGTGACAGATGCAAATTGCGGACCGTTGTCCATAACGATTCGATTGGATAACCCATGGGTTGCAAAAAGGCCCTCCATACCTGGATTTCTGAACTGGTGTTTGTGGACGACATTAGTTTTACCTCCAGTCATTTTGAGAATGCGTCTACAACCACCATGAATGTAATGCCCTTAAACATTCCAGCAAAATCCAAATGGAGCCTGGACCAGGGTACCCGTGGTTGTTCCCAGGACATGGGGGGGGCCTTAGGCAGAGATGGTCTGGATTCTTGGCAGGCTCTACACCAGGCAACCCAATCATGGATGTCTTTATCCATGTTGGGCCACCAAGTGTAGCTTCTGGCCAAGGATTTTATCCGTTCAATACCTGGATGCCCATCATGTAATGTTTTAGCAGCTGTGGTTGCAAGGCTTTGGGAAGAGCCGCCCTGTCTCCCCACAGGAGACAGCCATTTTGAGCTGAGAGTTCCGACCTTCTGCGCAAAAAAGGTTTGAACTCTTCCTGGACTGGGGTGCAAGGCAAGCCTTTCCACATCAAATTTAGAACAGCTTTAAGAATTTTGTCTGTCCCAGAGTGTTTGTACACCTACCTAGCAGTTACTAGGCCAGGCTGGCAACAACCATTAGTATAGGACTGTCCTCCTCCTCAGCCGCTTCTAGGAATTGCACTGGGCTTCTGCTCAGCACGTCTGCATGGCCTAATTCCTTACCGGGTCTGTATTCTAATGTATAATCATAAGCAGCAAAGAATACCGTCCACCTGGTGAACCTGGGGGACAAGTAATTAGCCCTAATAATGGTTTGTTTAACAATGTTAAAAGCTTTTTGTTCCCCTGAGCCCCAGTTCCAATTGGAGTTCTTTGCAAGAAGCCTGTGTAACATCTCTGCAACAGTTCCTTTTGTCTCAGGAATGCACTGTAAAAGTTCAATAACCCCAGGAAGGATTGCAATTCAGTCTTATTTCTTGGAGTTGGGGCCTCTCTGATAGCCCGAACTTTATCTTGAATAGGGTGAATCCTAGGCCCATCAATTCTATTACCTAAGAAGTTAACGCCGGGCACCCCAATATGGCATTCATTACTTTTCAATTTAAGACCAGCTTCCCTGAATTTAGTTAATATAGCCCTTAGTCTCAATTCTAATTCTTCTCTATTTGATGCTGTGACTAAAACATCATCAAAATAGGGTATCACCCCAGGAATTTGATACAACAATCTCTCCATAACACTCTGAATTATTACTTGGGCAATACTAATTTCAAATTGTAGCCTAGTACATTCAAAGGCCCCCCTATGCATCACAATAGTTTTAGCCTCAGCAGCAGCGTCTTCTACCAGCCACAGCTGATAGGCTTGTGCAAGATCTAGTTTTGCAAATATGTTTCCTGGTCACAATGAATGCAGCAAGCGTTGGATAATAGGGACAGGGTAAGCGCTTGTTGAAGAGCTTTGTTCAAGGTACATTTGTAATCAGCACAAATGCGCACAGAACCATCTCCTTTTAATGGTGTGATGATGGGGGTTTTCCCATTTCACATGATCAGTAGGGATAGCGCACCCTGTTTGATCAGCTTATCCAATTCTTTGTCCAGTTTGGGTCTAAGGGCAAATGGAACCCGCCTGGCCTTTAATCTAATGGGAGCTATTTTAGGGTCTAAATTGATTGATATTGGGGTGCCCCGGTACTTGCCTAGTGATGCATCAAAAATGTCTTTGAATTCTTCTATTAGGTCGTGGCTTCACTGGCTTGTGATGTGGTTAACTCTGTTTAATTGTAGTCCTAATGGCCCAAACCAGTCCAGTCCTAATAATATGGCTCTCTGCCCCCCTACAACAGCCAATTTCAGATTGCCTTTGAATCCTTTGTATTCCACAGGAACCCTTGCTTCCCCTAACACAGGAATCTTGTTTCCCTGGTAGTCCTTCAGATTTGTATTTGGTTGTTTCAAACTGGATTTGCTAAATGAGGGGCATAGTTGCTTAATTCTAGACCAGGAAATTATCATTTTCTTAGACCCGGAGTCCACTTCCATCTTACAATTTGACACAAAAATCTTCACTTCTGCTTGGATTTTTCCTTTTTGTTGTCTCCCGGTCGAGCCTAATTGCATTTTAAAGGTTTCTTTGTCATTGCGGGTAGATCGGTGCCCACCGGGTTGTCTTCTTCTGGTCCACTTAGCTGGGAATGTTTTTGGATTATCGTAGTGCTGCTGCTGCTGTTGTTGTTGCTCTTGTTGTGCTGCAGTTACTGGAAATGCCACTCTGCAGATTCTGGTGAGGTGCCCTTTTTTACCACAGTAACAGCAGAAAACGTCCTTGAAATGGTACACTGGTCTGTGGTGGTTTCCTCCACAGCTTCCACGTGGTCTGGCAGGGTTCCCTTGTTTCTTTGCTACCTGAGGCTGGGGCTCCCACAGTTCGCTGTAGCGAGTCAGCTGCTGTGGTTGGGGATTCTGTAGCTATAGCTTCCTCTACAGCTATTTCAAATGTGAGCTTTCTGTTAGCAAGCAGTCTTCTCTGTAGTTTAATGTTTTTTATTCCGAAAATTGTTTGCTCCAGCAGTGCTTCCTCTAACTTCTCGAACTGGCACTGTGGTGCAGCTTTTCTGAGCGCTGCGAGGTACTGGCTAAAAGTCTCGCCTCCCTTTTGCATCTGGTGCCGGAATTCATTTTGTTGGACATATTTAGAGGGGGTTGGAGAGTAATGTTCTTGGAGGTTCTCCACTAAATCCTTCCAGGAAAACTCCTTAAGCATGCCCTGTTCCGCAAGGGTTTGTGCCATGTCAAATACTTCCTGGCCACAGTTACTCAGGAAAATTCCTTTTTTCCTTTTCTCTGATATGTCTAATAAATCCTGACCATCGATAAAAAAGTCAAACCGACCATAAATGCATCCTAATTTTCTTTGGTTGCATCGAATGGCACCAATGTTAAATTTGCCGCCATTTCTAATTTTTGGCAGTAAGTCTTTGCTGCTCTCCAGGCTGTAGTTACTCTCATTTAGTCAATCAACCTTCTTTATGCTTTTAATCCCACCCTCGTTGCCAGGTGAAACATGTAGTAACAGGCATGATGCCGAAGAGCTCTGAACAACTGAACTTTATTAACTCCTGTAAAATACTCAGCTAAACTGCCAGCAGCTGCAAAACTCTTCAGCAGTCTTTTTAACTTGGGGCTCCAAGCGCACCTCGGCCAATCAGCGCAAGCCGCTCTTTCCCTATTACAGCCCAACCCAGGCAGACCGGAGGGAGAGTCGATCCTGCCGGCTCCTGGAAGTCTGGTGAGTTGAGATCTTAACACTCTACTTCCCTTCTTCATTCCTTTCTTTCTCCCTCTCCCTCTGCTTTCTTTTCCTTCTTTCCCTTTTCTCCTTTTTTTTCTTTTCTCTCCTTTCCTTCTATATTTTTCCAGCCTAGATTAATTTTCGGGAAAAACAACCTGTTTTTTCAACATTGATTCTTTTTTTGCAAATAAGAACATAACATCTGATCTAATTGTAGTATTACACACTTGGCTTGACTGGTAAAAGAGCAGAATGGACATTGCACAACTATTTGCCTAGACGTACCTTAGAAATGTCATGGTGGAATCTGAGTGTTTCTGCCTGTATTTTGGCACACGCCTTCCCTAATTACCACTGATTTCAACTGATTGATCTCAGTTTTGATGGAAGTATCAGAAGTGTGCAATTTAAGCACTTAATTAAGGCGGACTCAACCCACTCTGTGTCCTTCTAAAGGCATTTCACTCAAGGAGAACCACTGCCCAATGTTACCATTCAAATGCTGCATGAACACAGATTGGCAACCTTGCAAATTAAAAGGTTCATGTGCTCTGGGCCTGCCCTTGACTCTCTGGGCCAGAAGGCCGAGATCCAGCTGAACGAACACATAACATTTACAGGCATAAGACTCTCCTCCTCCATCTCCTCCTGACCCTTTCCCTCTTCCTCCTCCTCCTCCTCCTCCTCCTCTTTTTCTTCCTCCTCCTCCTCCTCTTCTTTCTCTTCCTCTTCCTCCTTCTCTTCCTCCTCCTTCTCTTGCTCTCTTTCCCTCCTCCTCCTCCTCCTCCTCCGCTTGCTCTCTTTCTCTTCATCTCCTCCTCCTCCTCCTTACAGTAAATACACATACGTGCATTTTTTATGTTTGCACACTTCTTTTTCGAAACATAACTCTGCTTTTCTGTGTTTGAAATGGTGTCATTGTTTTGAGGCGCTCCAATTTTCCCTTTCTGTTTAACACAATACAAACAGGGATCTGAGAAATGAAGAACCGCACATATAAACAGGGTGCCCTCCGCTATGATTACTCTGCAGCACAATCCACACATTGATATAGCAGCCAATAATCTCGAAATGTTTTTTAAATGTTTATTTTAACGTAGTCGTCCGATTCCAATTGTGTTTAAAGTTTTGCATATTTTTAGTCATTTATTTATTTTGCTCTACATGGCAAAGTGCCTTTCAAAATAAGTTAGAACATCTCATACCATCAACATCATTAGCAGATTCCCTTTATCAGTGAGAGGGACAATATACAAATTTAGTAAATCTTCTTTCTTCTATTTTTCTCCTCCTCCTCCTCCTCCTTCCATTCTATTCTCCCTCTTTCTTCTCTGTTTCTCCTCCTCCCCCACCGCATTAGTACAACTCAAAATGGTATGCCTAATGCTCCCAGCCCATCACTTTAAACAATAGACAAACTGGTTCCAAATTTGAACACTTGTTTCTTCCATCTTCTAGTAACTTCTTCTGATCAAAGCAGTTTAGTTTAAGTGGTCAAGAGATCCGGGTAGAAACCAGGAGATCTCAAATTCTAGTTTCGCCTTGTACAAAAAGGCCAGTCACCCACCTCGTGGCTGTTGTTGTGGGGGAAACAGAAGAAAAGAGTGTTGTGTATGCTCACTGCCTTCAGTTATCCGTAAAAATAATGAAGACAGGGATAAAAAAATCAGTAAAAAAATAAATCAACATGAAGTGGTGGGATCCTTATAAAGGATCCAACAGCTTAAATCCACTGGTACATTCTGATCAGAGTGGGAGGTGAAATGATGCATTTCTTCAGCACAATGGCAGCATTTTGTATTTACATCCTGATCTGGTTAAACAGATAAAGTGCTATATCAAAACTTTTTAAGAGTTCAAAAATATCCAAATGTTTTCTGAAATCCTGGTTTTCAGAAAATGCACGAGCATTTGATAAAATTGGAAGATGTAAATGTCAGTTGAGGCCGCCTCCTTTCCTCTTGGAATTTTTTTTTCAAAGGCAGAATTATATAAAGTTCATAAATCCGAGCCTGGATTTGCGTTGCTTGCGTGCCTTCAAGGTGGCGTTGATTCTTCTCCAAAACGCCTTCCATCTCTATTATTCTGTTATTTTAGCGCTTTTCTTAATGGCTGCGATCTTGTCAAGTGACTCTTGGTAGAACAAATTAAATGAATTTAACTTTCAGGATCTCAACTTAGATGTCAAAAGGAATCGCTCCAATTCAGAGTCCTGAGCTATCGCTATGAGAAGCACTCAGTGGGGATTAAATATATATTACAGCAACTTTCCAATTAGATGCAGGCCGAAATGAAATCCCTGGGCAGAGCTTGATAATTTTAATTACGAGTACTCGATTCAAAGGCTATAAGTGGTTCCTGGATTCTTTCCCGCTTTCCTTGCGGCTATTGTAGTCATGGCATTCTAAAAAAAAATGTTGCTATTTTCCCATTCTGATAATTTATTTGTAATTAAATTACTGGCTGCAAGCTGGTGGCCTCCTCTGATGCAGAATGCACAAAGCAAGATAAATATGCAGACTGATCGCTATTGAAATGTCATAGTGCAGGAGAAAGGCCTTCGGTGCCCTTATTAGGCTAATATTAATTGAGAGCCAGTGTAGAACAATGGCTGGGATTCTGAGCTTCCGTGTCAGATTTCACTTCACAATGAACCTTCTGTAAAAGCCCTAAGCAAGCCACTGAGGTTCAAGTACCCGGGTGTAAAAGGGAAGATAATAATGCATACTTGCCTACACAGTCATTGAAGCACAGTGTGGGTTGGTTTAGAATGAATTTTGGAAGAATGGAATGGCGTAATGAAGAATGGAATGGAATGGAATGGAGAATGAAATGAAACGGAACAGAACAGAACAGAACAGAACAGAACAGAACAGAACAGAATCCTTTATTGGCCAAGTGTGACTGGACACTCAAGGAATTTGTCTCCAGTGTATAAGCTCCCAGTGTACATCTAAGCTATAAGTGATAAATTATGATCATAATCATAAAATACATTCGTAAGATACATTGTTGTGATAGGCATCAAACAGTCATAGAATTCTAAATAAACAATCTACAAGTCATTCTAGGATACTAAATAAAACAACTACTATAGATTGTAGGATACAAGCAACAAAATTGATTGTCAGGCAAATAAGAAACCAATAACTGCCATTACATAAGAGTATTTAGAGAAGTCATTAGAACCCTGTAATGCCTTTGATGTGACCATTTTCACACTCGTTCTGTGAAATGGCAGTAATGGATGAATTAGGGTGTCGTGAACCGGATTTGGCATCACCAAAGAAAAAATTTTCTCCTGTAACAAAATACAGTGTTGATGGACTTCAGTGCATGTATCAGATCCCTTATGCATTCAATAGAGAGAATTATCAAATTTATATTTTAAATTTAGATGAGTCTGTACAAATTACCATTTTCAAGTCATATAATTTCTATCTTACAAACCTATATATTCAAAACACTATGTTCAAAGTGACCTGTTTTGTGAATTGCTGTGTCATGAGTTGAATCTTGCAATATACAGTATATGTAATCTGCAGTGTTCACAATTCCCTGTTCCATTACTGACTTACTACATTATGGTTATGTTTTAATTCTATTGTCCTCGACAATACAGCAAAAGCCTTATAATTCTATTTCCCATTTTTAATCTCCTGAGGTCAGTCAAGCAGAAAGACAATTTACTTTCCACACCTAACAAAAGACAATATGGTATAGACTTCGGCATGAAACAGGAAAAAAATATGATTTACAGTATTGATCATTAGACAGAATAGATTATAGGGAAAAAAGAGAGAGTTATGTTGTAATCATAGAGCAAGAGGTAAATTTATAATTGTACTTACAGCTGCTGTAAAGAAGATTAGAAGTTGCTTCTTTAGCTCTGTTTTTTCTCTTTTCTCTTTTTCTTTTCTGTCTACATTCCTGCATTTTTAACTTTCTTTTTGATTGCTTTCTCACTTTGTATTAGTTTGTCAAGCTTTTTTTATGATGCACCTGGTTTTTTTCTGAGTACAAAAGAGAGTAAATAGCCAGATGGACACATTGAGTACCATATTTTCCCCAAAATAAGACCTAACCAGAAAATAAGTCCTAAAGCGTCTTTTGGAGCATAAATTAATATGGGATCCAGTCTTATTTCCAGGGAAACACGGTCTGTCTGTCTGTCTGTCTGTCTGTCTGTCTGTCTGTCTGTCTATCTATCTATCTATCTATCTATCTATCTATCT